>VBVR01002579.1:0-21755 GCA_011638315.1 Tetramorium parvispinum
TTACAGTACTTCGTACTTTATTGAAAAAATATGTGATATCTATCTGAATATACTTCCACTTGTCAGATTTATCATGCGATAGATGAAGTGGGGCAAAAAAATATGGAGGGACATATACATGCTGTATTCAAAACATCATATTAACATGATAAAAAAACGATTAATACATAAAAAAATGATAATTGTAGAAATGTTTGGCGTATAAAAGATATCGATGTTTAAGTGTTAATTTCGTGAAACATTGTCAAATGCCGAATAGTTTAGGACTCACCGCTCGAAAGAATTGCTGCATGTGCGCTGGATCTGTGTCGACAATCAGCTTGAAGATCTCTTTGTGTCTGACCTCCCGCAGAATCTGTCTGTAAGATGTAGGACCTGCCTGACGAATGTACATTTCAGTTCTCACGGATGGCGGGGATTTCACGAGATCCTGTAGTTTGAACAGCCCTGTAAAATAGAAGAGAGACATTTTTTTCACGGCAAATTGGCACGAAACCGAGTTTCATCATTGAACGCTCGTTTTTTTTTAAATTCTTTCTCTTATAAAGCATTTAAAATCGCGTCAACAAGGTATTTCAAGTTGATTGATGTTGCTATCGATTCTCACTTGTCCCAAATATAAATTATAAATTACTTTTATCTCGTATCGCTTTTAGATCATTTATTTATTGAAAAAAAACTTTTTTATAAATTAGAATAATGAAACATTTTCATTATTTCTAAAATCGATATTATTTTCTTTTGTTCGTTAATAATTTTAACAATATAGAAATAATAGGTTGTTATTCTCAAATTTATTATATACTGTTAACGAGATGGAACAATGCGAAACAATAATATAAATATTCGAGAAAATGTTCTTCGCGAAGCGTGATAAATAAAATAATAAATTGTCTAGAATGAAGGAATCCTCCTCATTCTATCTCTCGTATATTGTATCTCTCATATATCTGGTCAACATCTCCATTCTTATGGAAATGATACGGATTATTTTTATATTCGGGTTCAGACATAACGTAAGAATGACAAATAGTTTCTTGTATGACGAGCTGTAAAACAAGCTTATCGTTTGCCGGCTGTAGCGAAACGAAGATGTGGGAAGAGAAAGTTGTTAATTTGATTTACAGAGAGATTTGTAACTAAATTATCAAAAGCGTAGAGAACTTTTCATAACTACTTTTATAGCACTAACAGGATTTGCAGGAATGTAGCTAAGAAGACATCACGACTTTCACAATTTACTTCCATTCGATTGTTCTTCGATTACTTTTTCAGTTGCATTGTCGACTCGAGATTTCTGTTGCGTGCACGGAATTCATTACATACGTATGCGGCTACGTTCGCTGTATTCATTCTCTCACGCCAAATTTATTGACGTCTGTTAACATTAATCGGCAATTGATTGATTTTTGTCCCTTTTCTTACGTCTTTAATTACATAAAAAAAATAGAGATAGGTATAATGTTTGAATAATTTAATTTGTAAAATACTTCGATTGATTATAATAATTTATGGCTTTATAAAAAAAATTAGGTAGAAGAAGAAAAATATTATTGTCGACTTAATGTATTCGGCACATTAGACGCTTTCAATTTCCAAGCAGAGTCTTCGTCTAATTTTACTTAGGGATACAAATCTGATAAAGTTACAAGATTCTTGGTGCAATTCCACTTTTCCGTATTTCTGAAAGAGACTTCTTGGACACCCAGATAGGTACTGCCAACTTTGAGCTCGCTAATTACTCCCCTATAATGATCGTGACGAATAGAGCAATGGCAAGAAGAGGATCGATAAACAGCTAAAAGACGATGAAAGGGAAGCGGAAGAAGATAAATTTTCTGGAACGTTAACGAGCATAGCCTGTAGGGGACTGGCACTTTGTGAAAAATGTAGAAATAAAAAATGGTAAACTTCACTTTCAGGACAAATCGTGTAATTACAGTCGCTTGCATACTTCTTCTCCGCGTGTATACAAGATGCTCTTAGAATTCAACAACTTAATTTCAATGACAGTTTCTTTGATTAAGCATTGGCGCGTTGAGTTTTCTGATGCAGAACCAGAATCTCTTACAATTTTCTAACATTAATAACTCGATTATTATAAGAGATTGAAAATAAAATAAGTTTTACAAAGTATTTCAAATGCAGTTAAACAAAATTATTATTTACGTGTAGTTTATGTTTAATTCAAATTTATAAAATTAAATGTATGTAAACAATTTAGAGTGAGAGAGCGGAAATATCTCGGATAATAAAGTGTTACAATGAAGGTCGAGATTCTCCTAGAATATATGAAAGCGCCACAAGCATCATACTCAAATAATTGTAAGAGATGTGAGAAAGGGAAAGTAGGAAAATTCCGCAGGGTAGTTTAGTTTACTAAATTAACTAGCTTAGATAGCAGTAGCTACATACAGTGTTATATCTGGGAATTTATGACGGCATCGCATGATATAGAGAGAAAAGGCGGGAAAGAATTCAGGAAAAATGTATACTAGTCTTGTTCCCTCATCCTATCATTTTGACGATAACGTTTATGTGCGAGATCTCTTGACCTCGTTGAAGTCACAAATTCAACGCCTCACACATACATATGCAATGTAGATAGTATAAAATGCTTATTTTTGCAAATCCTCAAAATATTACCATGAAAGGATATAATTTGATCACATTATTATTGAAGATTCAAAGCAATGAATTATGTAAATTATGTAAATTGTTCAGAAAATGAACAGAAACTTTTAACAAGCAATTTAACAAATCCGTAAAATGTATAATCTTGTCGAAAAATTTTGAAAGATTATTACAAACAATTGAAGTTTTTTTCATGATAGCAATATTGAACACAACAATTTAATTAAACAAAAGTTAAACTTTTATTAAGGAATAGTGAATACAAGTCTGAACGAACACGCGCGCAGCTGTGGCTCTAAGTGATAATTAATTATTGGAAATTAAAAGTAACTTTAACAGTTCGATATATCATACTATTCTACATTTGCCTCAAAATCACATTGGCACGAGTGTAGCTCTGCTACGTTAAACCATTCATTATTATTTTACGTCGAAAAACGAAACTTTTCACACTCGGTAAAGTTTTAACGAACTGCGAAACTAGACGTTTCTCCGGCTATGAATAACTAAATGACAACGAGTGAAACAGAGGGCTTGCCAAATTTGTAAAGTGCCCGAGAGATATATTCAAAATTTTGCAGCGATTCTCATTAGATTCGAAGCTCGTTAATTAAACTTATAAAATTACAATTATCATTCGTATTCGAAAATTTATAAATCACTACGTGCACTGAAACTTCAAATCGAGTCATACTCGATTGACGTTGACGCTGCTTAACATTTAATGGGGTTTAAGTGAGCAACTATCTTTGCATGTTGAAGCTTCAACGAACTTGTGAGACGCGGATTTTCTCGACTGATGAATATTTAGGCGATACCGGGCCACGGGGATGTTCTCCGAGCGAGCTATAGTCGAAACGCTTTCGACGCGCGTCGCTTCTACGACGAGGAATTTTGAAACGCCTTGTCTCTCCCCGTCGTAGATTTATAGCGGGCTGTAGACATTGAGGGGACTTGCGCAAAAAAGCGCACTCTTTCCGTTTCCTCTCGTTTTATCGCTAACGGTAACGTTCTACTTCGTGCTCCTGTTATACGCCACGTTACATCGTCCAATCAAGAACGGCAATTTAGGGAAGATAAGGTCGGAAACTTCCCACTTTTTCTCTCACAAGATGAGGAAAAGGACTTCGTTTCACAAATGTATATATGGTAGATTCGCGATATTCATTATTATCCCTTGGAATATATGTTAAGAATATATGGGACACCAAATAATTGCTTTTTCAAATTGTATCTCGCGATATAACTAAATAAAATAAAATTTGAAAATTTTATTTACTTCAATACAATAACAATAACAATAACAATAATACATAAATTTTGGCTCTTTGGATAAATCAATAAATTGCCCGCGTTAATGGTAAGAAATTCCATATCTGATTTTTAGATTCTGATAAAACAAATCCTGATATTTTAAATAATTATTTTACTATGACGAACGTACCGCGGTCTTTTTTACATTAAAGCGAATAAATGCAAATACTTCCTCTCCGGATAGACGGATATAGATGGAAGAGATGCGGGCGAACTCATATATTTTCTTTGTACGGACGGCGATAGTTAAAATATACTAATGCGATTCGGAAAGAATGGAAATGGCAACTTCGGCGTGGATATTATACGTCAACACCGCGTCGGAATTTCGATGAGCCGCCACGCGGATGGTGCCAGCCCGTCACGGAATGGAAATAGGCGCCAAGAGGAAGCACGGGGGCCGCGATCAGGGGGATTAAGTTGGCGGCAAAAAGTGGCGAGAGAGCGACAGAGAGCAATCTCGTGAGCGGTCGTCGCGAATTTACGTCGTCGTACGTAAACGTGTGCGTTACTTCCGCGTGCGAGTGACAGGCCGACATTTTGGACGACGGCGGGACTCCACTTCCGGTGCCTGATTCCGACGTTCTATTTGCATAGAGACGCATCACCGACGCTACGGAGAAACCAAAAATAAAATGAAATAAAACAAAATACGTCTGCGTAATGAACGCGTCGACGGTGCTAACGAGATCGCCTCTTTCGCATATATCCATAGAATAGTTTCCACGTTGTTGCTGTTATACGACGCTCGCTGGTCACGATGAAATGAGTTCCGTGCGGTCGGGAAATCTTTCAGCTCGGATGTCGTGTTAGCATTGTTCGTGCTCACGGTCCATCGCACATCGCATTTCGTTAAAACCATTCTTACTGTCTTCGGAGAAATATGAAATGGTTTAAACCCGCAACATGCGAATTAACCGAAGTCGATTGCTGCACGATAAATTTAACATTAAATTGAAAATAAAGTTGAAGAGAAAATGCAGATGTTAAGGCGAAAATAAATTCTTGCAAAAATATTCTTCCTAAGATATTGAACGTACGTGAGTTTATGCGGATTCGATAAATTACCGTGACAGTTTCTCGAACATACGTTATTGTTCTCCACTTACCATAATCTTCTTCGTAGATAATAGCCACTCTAGTCCAGTTTAAGAAGGAAATAAGATCCTTGAAAGCTTTGTTAAGATGATCTTGTGCGGGATATAAGTTAATGCTGAACTCTTTGAAAGTGGGCTCGAAATCGAGCCGTGCTTCGAGGTGTGGAACGTCCAATGCTTCACATATACTTTGTATATGAGCTCCTAAAAGTGGATCAGACGGCCCAAAGATGCCTTGTACTGATCTGGATAATTGCTTGCAAGCTGCAATAAAAATTAAATAAGCAATTTAATACCAAAATGTAATACTTTTTATGTTAAATTATTTTTATATGTACATATATGTCTATTTTTATAAATTTTGCTCATAAAAGTTTAGTTGTATGTGCGAAATTTTATTCAGAGTTTAAAACTTGTACAAACCATTTCGATGGTTTTCTTATCAAATATTAAACGCGCATATTTTTTGTAAATTTATACATTTAGAAATTCGCTAATGGATATAAAATTGTTCTCAAAAATATTTTATTGGCGTACTAAAAATAAGTACGATAATATAGTACCATAAGATGAGCGAGGAAAATGTCAATGGGGGCATGAGGGCGTGCTAAAACGGAGATTGGAGAATGGAGACTGGCTCTGACATATCAATTTCATATTTCTAGATGAAGCGCACTTGGAAGCCTTGTATCAGCGAAATCTGCGGTAAATTGACGACAGACTCTTTTGATACTTGCTACTATTCTCTCATAATCTTGCATAATAGATTGCTACTTCAAAACAGCTCAGAATATTTTAAAAGTTAATAATAATATACTCTAAAATGTTCTCTTTATCAAATTCGCTGAAAAGCAATGAAGTATACATTTTAATTATTTATAAAAATATATAAGAGAATTTTTTGCATCAATTTTATTTTAATTTTTTTTGTAAATTTCAATTTTCCGAGAAATTTAAATACAATCTAATTGCTCAAATGAAAAATTTTTCCTGCTCCATTTAATGCATGTTTTATTGATTTTCTACTTTTGTATAAATATGATTATTAAATTTAGCAATTTAATTTTTATTATAAACAGTAATTTTTATTGAAATTTAAAAATCAGAAAATATAATATATAGATCAAAACAGAAAACAATATATAATTGGTTATCCGTAATCAATACGTTAATAAGTAAAGTTAATAATAACTCAATATTTACTTACGTCATGCGTTTATTTATTTTAAAAATTAAAATATTAATATTGTTATTAAAATAGATCAATAAAGTCAGCTTGAAAAAACTGAATACAGAAGCAAGATTGAATAATATTTTTAAAATATATAGGTCAACATGCGATATTGGAACTTTATTGGAAATAAACGCAATATACGATTTACGATCTTTTGATATACGTATTCTGCTGAGTAGATGGGGAATTGATACATTCCTTTAACGGCTCAGTTTTCTTATCCATTATCCTTGAAGGAAAAGCCGTCTAGACCATGGCTTTATTTTTCCTCACATCGCAAATTATTCTTGGCACGCTTCTAAGGAAGAGTTGAATTGAAGGATGGCTAAGTTCGATTTTGGTAGTGCTACTACTATTTCTAAGTATTCTCGTTGGCTGAGTTTTATCGTTGTATCTTGCATTATTCACAAGCGTTTCTTTGGTTTCATTGTGAAAATTATGGCTCATGGTTGCACTAAATTTTACGCATTTTGCCATCATATTACTGTTTGTTCTCGTAAAATCAACTTTTTTATTTATGTAATTTATTGTCCATTATTTATTCGATGATCTTGATGATTACAGTATCTTATAATATCTTGTAATTTGTTTAGTAAGATTATTATTATATATTTATTGTTAAAAATATCTAGTCAGCTATCAGAACAAATTGATGAAAAAATTGAATGTTTCTAGATGAAAAAGAAAAAATAAGTTTAAGAAAATAATAATGGGATGAAATAATTCTTGCAGTAGCGTCGTATTTCTCAGATAAAATAGATTCGCGGTTTCCTTTGCTCAAAGGAACAGATTCAGTAAATATAATGAAATACTTTGACGTAAGATATTAACGACTTTGATTAAATATTTTCAATCGTTTTCTTATATAGAAAAGAATTTGCCGTAGCTTATCATTCAGGAATACGTTGATGATAATTTTATTTAATTTACTTTTGCCATCTACTTTTTTGCATTCTGTTGGTTTGTTTTTGATGCAGAGATTGATTAAGACGATTATTTAGTAAGAATATTTCTTGTGCGATCGATCAATTCGAAGTTGCCGCTACTTCGTTCCAAAACATATTTTTGTAATCTTGTTCACCTGATTAAATTGCTCGGATAACTTGTAAAAAGACGCAAACATATAATGTGTCATTTCGTAGAATGCTCATTTCATTGTAGCCGCTGAAATTTTTCATTGCGCTACTCTGTCGTTGATTAAGTCGAACTAGAGTAAATAAGAATTGTCACCTCGTTACGATATCGCAGTTTCGTTTAACGAACCGACGCTTATCCGTTTTGTGGTAATGAGTACAGCAGTTTCTGCACAAAGAACCGCGCCGGTGCTTCCTCATGACTTTTACGAACTCAATATAACGCATTCAATATAATGAGGTCCTACAATTTCACGAATTATTGCAATTAAGGTGATAATATTGCTGTGTACAATCTTTAAGGTACGCTCTTCCTAATTGCTACAGAAGCTTCATCAAATCAATAATTACTTTAAACGATTAGCTTTATTTAAAGTTAATGAAACAGAAAGCAAATTTTCGTATTCTTTAATTATTTGAAATAAAGAATATAAATGTTTCTAGATGAAAAAGAAATTTGATTATATCTCAGCGCTAGTTTTTTTCACATAATAAAGCGGAGAGTTGTTTTTTTTTTCATTTTATTATATAATATTATAATATCAGATTTGAAAATTTCGTATAAACCAAAT
Organism: Tetramorium parvispinum; assembly: GCA_011638315.1. Classification (NCBI taxonomy): domain Eukaryota; kingdom Metazoa; phylum Arthropoda; class Insecta; order Hymenoptera; family Formicidae; genus Tetramorium; species Tetramorium parvispinum. The sequence continues at coordinate 7,985 of VBVR01002579.1, forward strand.
TAATTCTTCGTATGCTCTTTTTTACTGGTACTTAGAAAGTTTAATCTGATTTAAAAAATTTTCAACACATATGAAAAACAAAAATGCAATTAATGCCACGTAATTATATAATTACGAAACTTTACGATGATAAACATTGTAACGCAGTTAAAGGATAGTCCGATAAACATTCTATCTCGTTAGTTCCGCCGTTAAAAATTACATAAGCAACTGCACTCCTATGCTCGCGAAGCTTTCTCATATGAGATATGACAGTTGGAGTTATCAATGGATTAAACTGACTGACAATGACGAGCTATAAATCTCTTTAAAAAGCCATCGCGAAGTCGTTAGGAGAATGAAAGAGAGAGGCGGACAGATGGGATGAGGTTGTCTATTAGGATTACGAGCGCAATGTGCGAACGGAGTTTCTCCGTAGACACTGAAAAATAAAATCCAGCGAAATAATCGCTTCGTCATTTGGTTAGCTGCACGCCATTTCTGGCTGTAGCTCTCGTAAACGGAATCTCCCATTAAAGTGTTCCGCCTCAGTGGTCTGGGTCGCTGCTCCTTAAAGTTATCCAATCAATTTCCCTGGTTTAAGTCTCTTCCGATTTCTATCTTCCTTTGTTTTCTACTTTTGCAGTGATCTAAGTAAAATTACACCTACAATATAAAACTTGAAAGGGAATGTGTGCAATGTCTCATTTCTATGGGAGTTTGGGAGATGATAATATTTTTTTTTAGCAGAACGGGAAATTAATAAAAAATGTGTACTTTTTATCGTCTAATAACTTATTTTCTTTCTTAGAAGTGAAACAAAATTTATTCCATGTATCCGAGATATTAGAGAAAAGAAAGATCCTCTCAACATAGCAGAGAAAGTATGAACTTTTACTTTAAAACTTCTTGTTATTAATTATTTGTGACGCGTCTATTTTACATTTTTAATAACTTATAACTATATAAAAGTGAGTTGAATTTTATTAAATGTTGTCCTTTCATTTTTCTGTACTTTTTCAATTAAACACTCATATTAAACACTTGATTGATTTTCTAATTAAATCTTTATTGAAATGAAGTAAATAAAAATATATTTTAATTTAAAATAATAAATAGTTTAAAAATAGAGTGTAATAATAAAAAGATATGTGTATATATTTTATTTATCATATATCATATATGAAAGACTTATTTAATTGTGTTTGATACATTGTATCTTAGATTCGCGTACTCTAGAGAAAGAAAATAAACAGTTTGTCTCATCTCTATTATTTCAACGGATATAATAGCAATATTGCGCTCTTCTGTAATTGTCTCAACAATCGACCCGCATATGCTTCATTTTGCTGATCGTAAGATGTCACAATACTTTGTAATCCGTACTAAATGCTTTCAAAAATTCATAGAGGATTTTCTCGAGTTGAGTGTTTCGCCGCGAATCCAATTTCCCATCGAGGCTATGTTCCTCGTTCTTCGTCCCAAAGAGCTCCGACATAAGTCCGGAAAATAAAGAATCTTACGTAACAATTTTCTAAAGAATTACAGAAGGAAGAGAAAGAGAGAGAGACAGAGAGAGAAGCCCTCGTTGATTTTTTAAAATGCAACTTCTTTATATTTAATGAAAGCCCTCTCTCGCTCAATAAGACTACACGAGGAGAACCTTCTATTTTACGATGTTAATATTCCGTAGGATAAAAAGAACAGGATTTCTTTTTCTAAGAAAGTATGTTTTTTTAGTTGTCAAATATATCGAGGAAAAATGGCGTTTTAATTCTTCTATTCAGACCTCATGATGCATAAATATCCGAACCTGCCTCGGTAGGAGATTCGATCTCACGGTAGGGCAGAGTGGAGTTCCAATCCATTTATAAATTTTTACATGAATAAATCTCGGCCGTGGACACATTAGTGAAGATAACGGCGCTGGCATCAACCGTGATTACTTTCAGGTGAAACGCATCACGGTATATTAGGCGCGAGTCAACCGAATTCGCGCATACGCAACATTAAACTTGCGCAGAGATTCCAGAAATGAGAGAAAATGTATACAGGTACCTATCCTGGGAGGCATATACACGAGATTTATCACAGGGTGAGCCAGTTTACAAAAGAAAAGTTAGGAAAGTTGCGCCATTCGACACGGTTCAACCCCATCCGCGAAAAAGGAAACGCAATTGCAAAAACGGCTGAAAGGGAAGCAAAGTAATCTTTCCAACCGTGGATATCATTTTAAGTGCATGTAGGAGGGAAAAAAATATTTGAACTTTTGTTATGTATAATAGGATTCTCTAAGCATATTTACGGCCAAATACTTTCCCCTCGAGAAAACCTAAGAGGGGTGAATGGCCATTTGGTCTTTTGGTTAAAAAAAAATGATTTAAAAAAAGAGCTGATGTAAAGATATACTTTTTATTTGTATATTATTCCAATGTATATTTGACTTATTCATAAAGAACGTGTGAATTACTTCCTTAGAAGATGAAAATTCTATTTATACATTTTCATTTATTATGGATTTTCATTATGGATTTTGTTTAGCTTGTTGTTATAGCTATTCATTGTTCTGTTCTGTAAAAAAGGGGGGTGAAAGAGCTCTTGAGATATGTGTATATATTTTAGTAAACTTAGAATTTACGGCATAAACACGGATTCGCCGGACCTCTTTTATCTCGTTCGTTTAACGAGTTAAGAATTCTTCGCCATGCTTCAAGAAGAAAATTTTATATGCTTCCTGGATAGTTATATGATTTAATGCATGGATTTAATCATTGTACTATATTTACACGATTCATGTACATGTAAGAGCGGTTCTTCGGCTTTCTAGCTTACATAGAATCTTCTATACATAAGGAAGAAATTTTGCCTTACTGAACATCGATTGTGCACCGCGTCAATCATACTGAAATATCTAACTCTTATTAAATCATGACAGTTTTTTATTTCTTTCGAACAACAAGACGGTTTCTTTATGATAAGTTTGCGAAACATTTTAAGAATCGCTGAGATAAACCAAACAAGTGATATCTCTACTTCGCGGTGTAGAATTGTGTAAGAAAACACATTTCGAAGAGACATTGCTCCGTAGTGAATTCATAACCGGTTGAGCTCATTGCGCCGAGATTTATCCGTCGTGCCCGCGATCGCGCAAGAAACATTGTTATGGTTTCGGCTCTCAGAGTCGATCCGGTTTCGTGTTATTTTACATAAATCTAAAGCTACATCAAGTCGCGTGCGACGTTCTCGCGCTGTAATTCACGCTATAGTCGGCTGCTAACTGAATTGCTTTCGCTAGGCTTCCTGCCAACTTTTAAGCTCGCGTGTCAAAAGCGCTCCACTGACAGGAGATTCACGTCACGCTCTAACCGCCAGTCTTTTGATCATATTAAAATGTGGATTAAATTAATTAATTAGCTGGTTTTACCTGATATTACATCACTATTCATGATCGTCAGTTGACACACGCTGGTAAAGTTAATTTATGTTTTACATCGTATAAATTGCATGGACTAACACATTTTGATCTCTCCGTACTTAATGCTATACATGAAACATAAATTCAGGTCATATTCTACATCAATTGTCCCTTCTAAAAATACCATTTGGAAGTTGATGAATGTCATGCTCTAAATTACAGAATAATTATATTACTTAAATAAACTCGTAAAGTTAATTAAAAAAACATGCAAATTTACAAAAGTAGCAAAAGAAGCAGGTTTTTTACGCAGCAATTAGAATAACTAACGTCAATCGAAATCTAATTCCCTGATGTCTCTTTATTCATATTTCTGATTTTTATCTCATAAAAGTGCTTTTAACTTTTACCTTGATTGTTCCCTTCAAATAATTTACCTTCATATTTTCAAATGTATAGTTGATGAAAATAAGCGAAAGCAATCGTTTAAAAAGGAGCATAACTTTTTTTTAGAGCGGACATGACGCAAGCGAATTCATGCCATAATATCAATCATAGATTTTCACATGTGCAGGATTACTCATACTTTCCTTTAACTCTTAAATTTCTTTAGTAACTGAAAACTGTGAATGACAAAGTATATCTAACAATAAAACTGGAAATTTTATTTTAATGTGACGTCTAAATATAAATCTAATATTAATTTTTAATATTCAGATATCGTGTATATTTTTAATCGAATTAATGAAATTATGCGATATATCGATATTTCTAAATGCAATTGATATCTTACCAATCAATCAGCATCGTGGAAAAGAGGCAATAATATTTCGAGAATTTCGAGTATCAATTTAACATGCCTTTTTTAAGAGTGAAATAAAATAAACAATTAAAAAATAAGCGTAAAGCCCATCAGAACAATGTTCACAGAATTACTTTATATTAGCTCTATTCTGATTGATTAAATTCCAATCTAATCCCAATTCCAATCCGTAGTCTGATACAGGCTTAAAAAGACTAATATTGTAAAACTGTTAAAATTAATAAAAAATTAATAATAAAACGTTGCAACTATTAATTATATTAATTATATGTTGGCCACGTTATCAGTCATTGTCATCGTCTTCTAAATTACCGCTATCATGTTTGTCTCTTATGAACAACAATTTAACATTATAATAAATTAACTCCTGTCATTCTACCTAATTGTCACTTACTCTCTAATGACTACGAGTTTAGTTGTTTTACACTAATTTTTAACCCTTACTGACAATGATGTATTACAGTGTATCTATTTAAGCGTATACTATTAATAATATTGGATTTTCTCCTTTATTGAATTTACTTAAAAATATTAACGTTTAAAAACACTCAGTTTCTATTAGATAACGAATTTGTTCAATAGCGTGATGCATCGATATGGTTTTGTATAAAGATTATACTTAAGTTGACGAGATATGACTCTCGTCGAGGAAGAAGTAACATATAATTATCTATTTAAATAATGTTTAATCTTTTCAGAAGGCAATTTATTGCTTTTAATTACAATCCACATAATTATTTGCCTACCTTTCTTCGACGTGCGGAATGAATCGTCTTTAGGCACATATTGGATATCGTAAACCAATGTCGTATTCGCCAATAGGGTCTTATCTTTGTTGATTTTATAAATGGCATATTTAAATGCCAACTCCGACGGGCTATCCTTCTGATCCTCGGTGAAGATCGCACCTGCAACAATATAAATATGCTCTTTAAAATTCTAAAATTTTTATCTCATCCAAGACTATCAGTGTTAGTGTATAATTATAGCTATGAATTATTGATATTAGATACCTAAATATTGACAAGACATTACTTTTAAAAAATGCCACAATAAATATAAATATAATTGAAACATAAATCTTTTTAAGAAGTAAATGTAAAATATATGTAAATTATTTGTGCATTTTAAAAACATTGATAAAAGTTATTGAAAATATGTATTTCTGATAAAAAGCAAATAAGACTTTTGTAATTAATTTATTATACATTTTATTAATTTTTATAATTAATATTATACAATCGAAGAGAAAATATTGGAAATCAATCAAGTTGATCAAAATTTATTCATAATTCTTTCTTACAAAAAAGTATTTTATCTCGCAACTTTGGATTACTGCATAACAAATTTCAGAAAATTTATTAATTGTTTGTAATTTTGCCAGTGATAAAAAAATACAAAATTTAATTCTATAATTATATATTTGAATTGCGAGCGAAGTTCCCGAGAGAAATGTCCATACCAGAAGCAGAGATGAACTGGTAACGCAGACATATCCGAAAAGAAAATTCCGGCGCTGCTAAAAGAAACTGAATTCATTGAAACTTATAACCGAGTTCGTGAACTTGCAATAACGGTCTCTTTCGTATCTGTCGTACATATCTACATACATATACAATCGTAAGGTACCGTGCGATTCTCTCCTAAATTTAATTAATGACTTCACCACGGCGTAGCTCACTTCGAACGCGAGTTTTAATTAAATTCGAATAATTACCGCGGCCAAAACCATGCTCGCGGTATCAGGAAGTACTTCAGCGGAAACGTTCTCGTAAACTGAAACGTTGACTTTGTGTCAGAAATAATCAACATTGAAGATTGTGTTTATGCAGTGAACAATAATTGTATGAAATAACAGAATCAATAGCTTAGATGATTGGTAAAATTTTCAATTGAGCCAAATTTAAATATTTATTGTAAATATTATATTTGTTTAAATTGTATATATTTAAAAATATAACAAATATTGATTGATGCGAGTTAATCAATTACGAAATTAATTAAAAAATTAATTAAAAATATTTTTAATTATTTATCTGGCAGGAAGTTTGTTAGAAAAGTTATACTTGTTTTTCGCTTTTTTTCAATAAGGATGAAAATTACAATCAGCATGCTAGGCGAATAAAATGATTGATCGCTTTTTTACTTTTGTCAAATATTTACAAATCTGAATATTGTGCTTTTCAATATTTTCTCCTATACTGAAAATAATTTAATATTTTCGTATAAAAATATACCCAAAATAACACAGAACATAATTAGTTGTTTTCTAATTTGTATTTTACTTTATAGAAAATTTAAAAACAGTTTAAATGAAAGTACTTTACCGCTCCAAAATTGTTTAACTAAAAATGGACAGAACAGTCGATACATTCTTTACATCGCCACCATTTTCATAATCCCAATAATTAACTTTATTTTCAAAAACATATTTTTTTTCCATGAATTCATCGAATGAAACGCTTTTTAAAATGATACCATTTATTACATCGGTTCCATTTCGAAGTAATCCAACTGTTAATCTCTAAAAGTACTCTTCGCTCAGTAACTGCAATTTTCTGACTCTATCTCGCAGCATGTGGCAATCTTTGAGTTTTTACATAGAAGATCATTTCTTCTGTTATAGAAAGAAATATTTTTTTTTTGTAAAAGAAATAAGATATATAATTATATTGAGTTAAAGATATTTTAAATTTAAATTTGTGTTCTAAATCTATTAAAAATAATATCCGCTATAATAATTTGTCTAAAATCAATAATTATTTAAGCAATGCATGTTACTCACTTAAGTTATGTAAAATTGACAATCCAATTTAAAACCTAATTATTTAGTTTGTCAAATAAATTTAGTGGAAGTTACATTATTACGCAATGATATAATTTTAGAATAATTGTTCCAATTAGAAGCGTTTACCTTTTGTTAAATTAGATGCTTTCTATCTCTCTTACTTCCTTAAACTTTAGAGTAAAGCGTACACGATATTGTTTTGTAAAATCTAATATTACATTTAGTTCTTGGAAAACTATTTGAGAGTATGATATGAAAAGCTTGAAATTATAACTATAAAACTCATGGACACGCAAATTTATCTTCGTCACTTTTATAGGACTCTCTAAGGAATAAAACTCTGCGCCAAATTAATCTCCGTCACTCGTTCGAAATCAGCGATTACAAACAGTCAATTACTTGCTTTTAAATGGTAGAAGCTATTTTATATAAATGTTTAGTTTGAGTATTTTTTATTTTTATTTTGTAGATTTATTCTGCCTAGATCGATTATAAATAACTTATGGAATTACATAAGACGTTAATTCATTTAATATTATGTCAAAAGAATTCTTTGGATCCTCATGTTATCACATATTTCCCATTAATCAATTATTTTTATTTTTATTAATTCTTATAGTCTAAGAATATTCCATTAATTATACTTATAATTTGTAAATTACTTTCTTTGAAATTATAATTATAGTTTTTAATAAATTTATCTTTTTTATACGATACATTAAATTACGCAAATACTAATAATATTTTAGTAATATTTGGTAGAAGTTTGTGTAGTACTTAGCATAATTATGCAGTGAACGTTAACCTGGTCATATTTGATTCTCCCTTCAACTGCATTACAACAATCGTGCATACTCTACTCAGAGCTGCATTATCCTCTCGGGTATCGCGAAATACACGAATAGCCTTCATACTTTGGTAACGGTTATTTTACCGTTAGGAACGATTAATATGAATGGCTCTTAAAGATCGTTTTGTCGCTTCCAATAGCAAAATATTTTTCTTTCATATCTTGTATTAATTACCACTTACGTTACATTGATTTATAAAAAAATAAGAACATAGCTGTAATATATATACAAAAAGTCTGTAATTTGCAATTTTAATGAAAATATACACATATCTTCGAAAATATTAAACTTATATTTTTCTTCTGCAGTGCACGAAATCGTCATATTTCAATGTTCAATGATTATAATTAATCAACAATTTAATTTGATTAAATATTCTTTGATAATGCGTTCTTTGAAGTTAGTTAAAAACAGATTTATTCATAAAATACAGATTTATTCAAACAAAATTTATTCATAATAAATTAATTTTATGAAGTATTAAATATTTTGAGACGCGATATGTACGCGTGCGATCGTTCTTTATAATTATTATTCGATTCGTATTTAATATTAACTCGCGATTAAACAGTTTAAAACAAAAGGCATTTATTAATGCAATTTTTCACTCGATTTCTTCATATAAGCAGAAATTCAAACGATGAGATATTAAATTATCATTTTATTATATGACAATTAGAAACAACATTTATTTCTCTAATAATGCTTACACTTAAATTGTAACTTTTATTTTGCTTTACATTTCTAATTATAAGTCAAATATAATTTACGTACTAATTCAGATAATATACGGAACGTGTGTAAGAAATATTTGGTGATAGTTAATTTATGTAAATTTCTTTATAAAGCAAAGGAATATTTGACATTTATTTTACGGATCTATGCTGACATTAAGTCGTAGCGCTATCATTTGTACGGCACTACTCGAACGAACAGGCAGCAGCGCGAACTCCTCCACATATCTCACATTATCTTTACATTCTCTATGAACAATTACATTATTAGCAGCACCCACAAATGATTATCTTTGACGTATGATGATTTGTAAGTGCACTGAAACGATGTCTATTTTTTATAGTAAATATTTATTTCTAAAAAAGTATGTCGACGAAAATGTACGTGCATATATAAAATTCATATTAACAGCAGTATAGCTTATTGCAGTTGGGAAGTTTGTCATTTATTTTAAATTCATTTTTCACCGATCGTTATCAATTGTGGCATAGTGAATTTTAAATACTATGAACAATTAAGCGCTTGGTCGTGTTATCTCACAAAACGCAATCATCCGTTACAAATAATTAATTTCACGATCATTTATTCGTAAGTGTATCGAAGCGATTAACATTTGTCGAAAGATATTTCGTGTGATTTTTTCATTTAAAGAAAAGTCGGAGTAATATCGTATGGATATTAAAACTTAGTATTTCTTTAAGAGAAATGGAATATTCGATTCTATTTTATTATTTATTAAATATTTCGGACAAACATTGTCGCATTGCTATTCATTTCTATTCATGCTATTCGTCGACACTTGAAGAGCAACGAAGTAAGTCCAGTCGCACCGTTTATTATTATCGTTTGAAATACGATTATATTTCACGATAATTACAATAAGCAATTATTCCTTGTATCTTAATTATTTTTGACTTCGGAAATGTATGACTCGATTAACATAATGAACCTTAGTTTCATTTTTTGTATCGAATGAATGCATCGGATCTGGTAATCTAATATCAAAATAAATGGAAAAGGAGAATGAAAAAGAGAAAAATGTGTGAAAGTAAATTAAATCATATATTATATGCATTATATTAAAAGCGAATAATATTCTCTTAAATGTTTTATTTCTAATAATTATTATTTGTATTTTACATGGTTAGATATATTGATGAATGTAACAAATACAATCTCAATTCTTACTTTGATCCGATTCACCCTGTGATCCGATTCGCCTCGGTCTACTCTGTAACGTAACAAACGGCAAATTAATTGGCCTCGTTTGTTTTCGTTACATATTTACAGACATATGTATATAACATATACTAAGTCGTTGGCGTACAGATACTTGAAGAGTAGGTAACAGCGCGTACTATTCCATTACATTATCCTTCGAAACGTGATCCCAGCAAGTAACATAAGACGCTATAAATATAATTATTTCCTTATTACGTACATATCGGAATTCAGTTCACAATTATTTAGTATCGTATAATGCATGATTTATAACAATTACATAGCTTTTCGCTAATCTTTTCCACAGATATGGGAACTTTGACAAGGGACTCAGTACTCTGACTCACAGTGTCCTAAAGCAGGGTCCACATTATCGAGCGAAATCTCGAGCCGAACGTCGTCGCGAGCCGATCATACGTCCATATTATCGAGCCGAACCTTTTCGGCTCGACAATATGAAATATGAATGCATAATCGGCTCACGACGACGTTCGGCTCGAGGTTTGGCTCGGTAATGTGGACCCTGCTTAATGTGGACCCTGCTTTAACGATCGCGCGGTGCTTATAGCATTATTAACACAGCACTGCCACGAGTCGCTCATTAACTCTTATGCGACAAATGTTAAATTGTCATCCTTGCGAAATATATGCAAAACACTACGAAACAAGATTAAGTCTTACGCGGAAGAAGATGGAATCGATCATATTGAGTCCGATATCTTTGATCTCATGCAAAAATCCGGTGAAGACCGGATTTTTGCATGAGATCAAAGATATCGGACTCAATATGATCGATTCCATCTTCTTCCGCGTAAGACTTAATCTTGTTTCGTAGTGTTTTGCATATATTCCGCAAGGATGACTGATCTGCACAGTCATCTGGGCTTATCGAACCCATGAACTTAAGCTCATTACACTGCAGACATACACATACAGTTATTCAATATGCATATCCACGTATACGTTCGTAGAAGTAAAAGTGAAAAAAATATAAGAATAGAATTGGACAAAGAATAAAGTGTCAAATAGCTGGTGATTAAGTTCGATTGACAGAACATTAAATATCTCGAAAAAAAGTGTTCCGCATTTATTCGTTGACTCGAAGTGCTATTTTCATTAACTGAACTGGAAGTCATATTAAGGATTTTATAAATATAATATGAAGTGTTGCAATATGTCGCGAAAGATTTTTATTAATAATTTGTTCATATACAGTTATAGTGTGTTATCTGCGAGTGTTTGTCGTAGGTGTCTTGTGCAACGGAGGAAAAGGAGACCTGATGTTCTGATGTTCTGAGAGGAGGACGAGGCCTAGGAGAGGCATCGAGCTTCGGCGGAGCAACTTTGGGGTGAATATAATTTCTCATATACATTAATCGTCTATTCAGATCATTTTAATTTGATAATTTATAAATAATGAGAGAAAGAATCTAAAATTTTATAAAAGTTGTTCTTATAAAGATCTTTTTTAAAAAATATATGATTATATTGGTAAATATTTAATTGAAAGATGAATAAAAAATTTGATGCGTAAATTATCTTATGAAGCATTGGTGATATTGAGTGCTGTTTTATTTTAAATCTTGTGTTTGTGTGTTACAGTATCATCGTGGCTGATTACTCCGCCCGTTGCGCATCGGTCGGTGAGTGACAAGTAATTTTTTTTACTGAGGTTATGGATCTATGATAATTTTATGAAATATACATTGCGTGTATCTGGATATAATAAAATATCAAATTATAATAAAATAAATTAATATTATATATCATAGATCTATTGCCATAAAATAGATAGGCTGATAATGAGTAATCAAATCAATATTTAGTCTTGAAATCGCGAATTAAATTTTTAATATTTTTTTCTGCATTCTAATATAATATTTACGGGAAGTTAAAAAAAATTTATTTGAATTAATATTTTTATTTGAATAATTAATTGTTACGAAGTGTTGGCATAATCAACGCATGCGAGTAACAATAGAACGTCTTTTACTGGCAATAAACCGGTAATGACAAGTCGGTAATGAGAACAAAAGTTTCTCTCCTTCATATCGATTTTTAGCTGAAAAATAGTCAAAATATATATTGCCACACAGGATCAATGAAAGATAGGTTCAATCAAATAGTCCGAAGAATCTTTATACAACAAAATTAATAAATAAACAGAATTGTAGAAAATCAAATACGATATAATACGTCGATTTATCATATCTATCATTTTCAAATTAATATCTTGCTTTACGCAAATTTTTCATATCTCTGATGATCGCGAAATTACTATTATGAATTGTTCTGAATTAACAGCATTTTAAGACTCCTTATAAATCATGTGCGTATATCCGCCTAAACAACATATTCTGTATTACAATTGGTGAATCAGGTAAAGAGAGATACAGATAGGTCGATATTTTATAATTTGAATATATGTATATCGACATACTATCATCATCTCTTCCTTCAAAAGGTAAGACATACTATCTTCATTTAAGTAGATAGACGTACTATCTTATTCCGGATAGATAGATACAATTACTATTTTGGATGAGTGGTCAAAGATTGTCATAATCTTTTGCTACTTTTTCAAAACGTATTCAGAAAATTTGTAATTCAGAATTTTATGTTTAAAAAATTATCACAAATTTTTGACATATAATAAAAGTTTTTCTTAATATGAATGGGTGGGAAATGAGGATTTTTGAAACTAATGGTCAGATATTGGTCAGATCAGTCATCTATGAGATATATTACAGTATCAAGTTTTGATATTTGTTGAACTGTGAAAATATTGTGAAATTCGATATTTGGGATCGCAGTTATACATGTCAGAATTCATAAAATAGGATATTTTATTTCGTTTTCAATTAAACATATATATTTATAAATTTCACGTAATACAATACTTGACAAATGATTGTATTTTATAATAAATATGTGTTAAATTGCGAAATACGATTACTTCATTTTCTCATTAGTTCTTTTTACGTATTTGTGCGCTGTCTCGACAAAGAGAGCTTAAATCTTATCGCTGTCCTTCGTGTCAGGTGGATATAAATGCGTAAAGTGGAAATTCATACTGTCGGAAAATCACAATGATCTTCATTTTAGAGAATTATTTCTTGTCTTTTTCTTATCCGCGACATTTAGTTTGGTGTCTTGTTGAAAGCTAGAATTTCTGTTGTATGACTGGAATACCTGAGTTTCCTCGGCAATTCCCGAAAGCTGTGATTTTAATAATAAGTTAATAACAAACATCATACATTTTCTAAAGTCGTTTTTATCGAAATTAGTTAAATATTCTATTCTTCGCTATAAATGTCCTCCCATACTAAATTTAGCATTTCATATTATCTTAATAATAAAATAATAGTAAATATGGATATAGCGATATATTGTTCGAGAAATTTTAATAATAAAATAAACAAATTTAACTTACAATTAGTTTGATAAGGAATATTACGAATAACTATATTTTATTCTTTAATTTTTGGTTTCTCTTAAGAAATCATTTTCAGGCACTGGATATCCCATCATTATTGGACATCGAGATTAATTTTTAAATAATTTAAACTATTTTAATATAAAATACATGCACAGATCATATTTTATTTGGACAATTTTTAGCTTTTATCAATTCAATATAATTTTATGAAAAAATTAGTATTTTTCCTTTTAGTGACTGCATGAATATAACATAAACATGTGCGAATATATAAAAAATTTGAGACAAATCGAATGGGTACTCCGATATTAGTAGGATTTTAATTATTATATTTTACATTTAACATTTAAATAATTTTAAATAAATATTTTTTTAGATGAAAGCAAATAAAAGTTTTATGTTACTAAATATTTTAGAAATATTTTTTCAATTCTGTTACTGTCGGATTTGATTCGTCTCAAGACCCAAAAATTGCTTATATTTGCACATAATTAACTATAATAAGGGGCATGTATTTTAT
>VBVR01002580.1:0-21749 GCA_011638315.1 Tetramorium parvispinum
ATGCAATAGTATTCAATTGTAGAATTTTAATACAAAAAATGAAAAAAATTATTTTTTTTTAGCCCATTAATGTCCATTTCTACCAATGCAGATTAACTTTCATTTTGATTTAACTTACTTTTTTCTTTTTCTAATTCTTAGGACTAAAAAAAGATAGAAAGTAAGTTAAACCGAGATTAAAATTAGTCTGCATTGGTAGAAATGGACATAATTGACATTGATTTCTTTTTTTATAAGTAGCACTTGTTATGTTTTACTTTCATTTTTCTTTCCTGTTTTCATTTATTTGTATTGAAATAAATGATATAATTGAGCTCTCGAAATTTAACCAATAAATATTTTTATGAAATAAGAATAAATTTTTATGAATTAGAAGCGAAATGCGACGCAATCCATGACATTGCTCGTTTATTATGCTACGAACGCTGATAGTAATATCGGCAAACGGTGTTAACTATTGGTTCTTAAGAACGACAAGTACGAGTACGTGTGCGCATCAGCGAGAAGAAGAAAGTGACGAAGAGGCCGTGTAGAGTGGCTAATATCACATTCAGGCGCCGCGAGAACGATGTATATTAATTCGGGAGAGTCGCGGGGTAATTGATGTTCCTATTTCTTAAGACAGTTGCGAAGCATCCGCGCGATCTATGTGAAGCCTAGAAGATGGCGATACGCTTTCGCTCGTTGTATATTATGGACGGAAGAGCACTTAGTATAATCGATATAGTCATCAATTCGGCATGTCTGTCCATATCTGTTAAATTCATAATAATAAAAGTAGCGAATGTCAACGATCGCTCGTCGATAAATCGGGATTGATTTTAAAAAACTGATTTTGAACCGAACAGTCTTGAATAATAGTGAAGGAATGTGATCACGTAAACAATATTAGTTGCGTCCGCATTAATTACATCCTCATGTAAGTTCCGTATATAATCGATAGACGAGACCATTAGAGAGATTTCGATTCCGCGGAAATATATGTGTATCGGCGACTTTCGCGATACGCAGCTGCGGCTTTCAAATTTCTGTGAAATTATCGTAAAATTTCCTAGCGATCAATAGCGATGTGTTGCAGCACCAGCGAATCTTATTCCATTCCAAGATTTATGCCAATATCGCGAAGCCGGTTTCTCAGGAAGAAATCACATTCACTCGCTTTCATTAGGTCGGATGGAGGCGTATTCGAGTTCACTCTCGGTATCATCAATGGAAAGACGGGGCGAATGGATACGCTTGCGGCGCCGGCACCGCGCGGAACGTAGAACACGATGTTATTACTTCTCGAGGCATCGATTCATCTCCACGCGAGCAGAGGCACGTGCCTAGACACTCGGTTCATTATCAATGCTACGGCATTTTCTGCCGCATGCTCAGCTGATCGTCTTGACTTCGATACGATGATCGAGACGAGATTATAGCGGAAATCAAATCGCTCAAGAGTAATAACAACTTGTACAATAATTCGATCTCTTTAAATAGTTAAAATGTTGTCTTTATCAGAGCATTGCTATTATTAATAATTGATAATTATAAACAATTTTATTATTAATTCTTTAGTTTCTTGCATAGTCTTTCTTACGAGATCTCAAATATATACTTTAGTACATTATTATATTTATACTATTATATTTATACTTTAGCAAAAAAAAAGAAATATTAATAATAAGAGTATTGAGAAACGCTTGGATATACGGACTTAAATTATAAGAAAAAAATTTAGAGGTAATAGAAAAGGAAATCATTAGAGATGATTTGTAATTATCAATTGCAACTCACAGAGTATCGTATGTATATACGTATCGTGTAATGTGGTACATTTTGATCATGTTTCGATATAATGTATAGAAATCGTATTGGATTAAACATATACAGTTCATTATCAATGCTGCTATACATCCTAACGTGATCGCGAACGGATTCCGTGGCGTTCAGCTGACCGTCTTAAAACTTTCGAAGGGGAAAGTTATTTTCACGAGGCTATTTTCACACTCGCAGGTCCGGTCTAAGTGTTTACAGGAGCGTTACATATATCTTCGTTATTCCCTTGTACCTTGCGTGCAACTCGTAATTTAATCAGTTTTATTTCTGGTATTACATAAAAATTTATTCGGATACCATCATTCTGTTATGTATTTGTATGGAATTTGCCGTTATTAACATAGAATTACTGACAATTAATATAGATCTATTTTTGGTATTTAATTATACTGTATATGTTTATCTGTATATCTTTGAAGGAAAGAGTGAAGAGAAAAATTGATTAATTTAATCATTTATATATTACAATAAAAATCACGAAAATTTCAGAAAATATGCCGTTATAAATTGAATAAAAAATTATAAACCATTGGCTTTGATTGCTTCCATAACTCAAGGGTTAATTAGCCGATTGAATTACGAAACATTTTTTCGCAATCAATTAGTCGAGTTACTCCAACAATTTGCATTTATCAACGAAAATATTTTCGAGGATGAAATATGAAAATATAAATTTAAATCTATTACAGAGATAGTTCTCTTAATAAATTCAGAAAATTCTAAATTTAATAAAGGCATGGGTAAACCATATTTAAGCCAATAAAGTCATGACAGAAAATTCAATTATTTTCTCCGAATTTTCGCCGAGCGAGACTCAATTGAAAGTCACGATCGCTTGCATCAATGTTATCGTAGATTTCGTGCAACTTCGACGGAGAGCATAAATTTAGCCGAGGTAGGTGAAGCCTGCCAGCCTGCCATCTAATGTTGAAATCCGACGGAACGTTTTGCGTGACTCGCCTGGCTGACAAGTCAACGGCCCGTTACGAGTAGCGTGTATAATTTATCGCGAGCCACGCGTGATTTTCCTTCATTACGAATTTTATAGCGCGAATCGTGTTCTACCTCGTCGTCGCGTCGCGCGCTATCGCTACTCCGCGAATAAGTCAATAAGAGTAATTGGGATTCTAAGGAGAATTAAGATTGCGATAATTGGCACTATCTCGACACGCGTCTCACAACAGCTTTCTAAGGAGTGAATGTCAATACGTGCATTTTATGTAGCGATACCAACGCTACACGCGTTCTGCGCGAATATCGTCGTTAGGCATCGTCGCATCGGGCGACACGATGGCACGGCTTGTCTTTGCATGCGAGAAGGTCAACGTGCATGAAGTAATACCCACCTTGTACAAAGGTGCGTTATGATGCGATTGTTTGGCGCGATGCCAGAGTACACCTCACTGCAATTTGTTCTAACCGTGAACGCGGTGCTTATATTGATGTACGGTGCCCTTCGTTAATAAACGGGTGCGCGAGTTCGCGAATCTTCACCTTGCGATCCGTGATACGTGATGAGCAATGGAAGAAAAGAGTATTTATTATTCAGTCTGAAGCACAGCCCTTGAAATGTATGATACATCAGCATAAGTAATGCAAAGAGTAAAATTATTCGCGGTACCCTTGAATACATTAAAAATAAAAAAGAAAACAAAATGTTTAGGCATAGAATGATTGAAGATAAAATGCAAATTTTAAAGCCGCGGTAGATAGACGTGATATACGAGTAATTGTAATCAATAAAGAAACGCCTATCTCATATTATACATTGTATAAAGATATTTCTGACCACTTGTTGCGAAAGATGCAGGAAGTAGTGGCTTAAATTGCGGGGCCAGCAAGGTCGCGTTTTATCGAGAGTTTACAATACGTAATAACTCGCCTAGCGCACACGCACTTTTTTGCGCTGAATCGATCGCTGAGAACTTTTGAAGACGGAAAAGTATAGCGCCGGCTCGCTCACCTTGAGACTTTCTGAGAACGAAAGTAGAACCCCTTTGTTCAGTGTAACAAGGCTCAATTGTAACGGATATTCTCTGGAAATGGCGAATATTTCTAGAAATATCTGCCGAATCGTTGTCGTGGTAAAATTCCGAGGAAACCGCGGATCCTCAACGCGCGCGATGAACGTGGGAACATGCGATTTTGGCAATCAAAAAAGCAGAAGAAAAAGGCCAGACACTGTGCGATGCGAAAATTTAATCTGTGAGAAATTGGACCGGTTTATGCTTACTCGCGGCATTTCGTAATCTTTGAAAGTTAAAAGGGAACAAGATAAGATCGCAACCGCATGCAGCCGTTCTTACAACAATGTGACTTTGGTTGTCATTGCATCAGGCGTTTTTAACTTAATCTTGCATACATTGAAAATGAATGCAAGAATTTATTAAAAAATGAAGCGTTGAAAATAAAAAAAATTCTTTAACGAAGACTATCGAAATGTCCTCAGAAATGTCGTCTTATTTTTACAAAATTATAAAAATTATTGAATAGCGATACTATTCATTTAAAACTACAAGACTTTTTCTACAGAAAACTTTGAATTAATTTTATAGATATACTAATATAATAATTTAATAATATGATAATAGAATAATTAAAGAAGAACATTTTTTACTAACATGTTAAAGCTTGATATCTTTTTGCAAAAATGTAATATAATTAAACGCGTATTGTCATGTAATTACAATCTCCTAAATTAATTTTTCCTGCCGTGTTCATAAATGTGAAGAACAATCCGGTAATTTAAAATTGAATATGGATTATTACTACAAGTATATTCGAGCGAAGCTGTGATTCTGTATTTTCTTTTGTGCGTTCAGCAAATACGAACATCGAAAGTCTTTATGCCTAACAAGGAGTAATTGAAAAGGTGAAATCAGGAAATCTCGCATCGGCATTGTACGGAAATTGTTTGCGTTCCATAAGACAGTGGAATTTAGTATTGGCCTCACTTTATTCCACTCGAATTACCTTACAATAATCTAATTACAATAATAAGCACACCCAATTAACATCATTCTCGCGGAACCCTCGACACAGTTTTAACTGATCGCAACGGTACTCCAGTGGCAAGGCGAAAGCGTTTTCCGGAGTTAAAAGCAAACGCCCACCAAAGGATAGAAACGAGAAATTTTATTTACATTCTTTTTACAATTTCTACTATCATCTAATCGATACCGCTTGTTATCCGGGCAATTCTTCGACGAGTAATGATATGCATAACAATAGTTTCAATGATTGATAAAAAAGATGACATTATATATTATCTTCTAATGTTATAACTTGATGGGTATTCGTGAAAACGAATAATTGAAGTAAGAAGTCGAGAACTCAAACCTTGGCGTTTATCTGCGAGAAATTAGCATTTCTCGGTTTTAAGATAGTTCGAAAAGAATTCTTTTACCTCATTTCATTTCTAAAATCGAGAAAAGGAAATATGAAAAGGCTAAAAATCCACTTGAACACCATATTAATTTCTATCAAAATTGTTTTATATTTTGTGGTCAATTTATCACAGTTTACTGCTGATGGAACGATGCAATGTGAAATATACGAGATTTATAGTTTTTTAATTTTATGGATACATATTTTTAATTATTATTAATTAATTATTTTAAATTATTATTAACTTTAATTATTAATATAAAGTATAATTAATATGGAGAAATCATGTTACATGGATGAAATAGAATTGTATCTTTTGACTTGCGATTTCAAATGTCAATAGACTAGTTCTCGACTTCCGATTGCAATAGACGATCTATTCACGACGATCATCAATCACAGTGCTGTCCACTTCAGCAAGAGTGGGCTACGCCGCGATTACGATGAGTCGCCAACGCGTCCCATTCACGAATAGAATACAAGACCAACACGCAACCGGGACGAGCAATTGAGCCTGGGATCAATCGTAACATCTTAATAGCTCTTAATTGCTATAACGACGTAAAAGTAAGTCTAGCCTATAAAAAAAAACATTAAAGTTTCAATATAGCATTACAGTTGAAAGTTGTTAGAAAATTTTGTTGAGGCTCTAACGATTGATCCTAGATTCTCCTACTCTTCGGTAGGCAAAGAGGCAGGACTAGACAGCCTAGTAGTAGCCGAAGCTGATGTCGTGCAACGGCGGCGCCACTCCCTGAGGCAGAGCGTAGTCCCTGGCGAGCTGGTCCAGGATACCGCCGCCGCTACGGGTCTGCGGTTGGGCACGGGAGCCTTGGTTTGCATCGGGCTGCTGGTTCGGCGCCGGAGCGAACTGAGCAGGTCCCTGGTTGTAGAGCTGCGAAGCCGGCGCTGGTTCATTATAGCTCTGCTGCAGCTGTCGTGGTGCCGCAGCGGCTGGGGTGAAAATTGGAGGTTTCGGAAGCGCGGGTCTGCTTGGGGCTACCTGCGCTGGAGCGTACACAGCTTGGGTGTGCGATTGTTGCTGGTAAGCCGGACGAGCGCCCGCCAACTGCCGTTGTTGCTCGTCATAGGCTTGCTGCTCGAGAGCCTCCTTGCTGGTGGTCTCATCGAACAGAGTTGGTGGAGCGACGGTGATACCCTCACCGGCCGGCTGGAAACCGTATTGGTTCGCACCGTACTCGACTATACGGACCTTGCCGGTGTCATCGACGAAGCCGTACTTGCCCTTCACATCGCCGGTCGGCAGTTTAGTCTCGATCTTGAAGGAGCCGTCCGCGCCTTCGAAACCGTAAGTGTACGAGCCGTCCTCGTTGTGGCGATTGATCTGCTTCAGGATCGCCACTGGCGTCGGCTTCGGGTTCTCTGGTGCGGCCGATTGGCGGTCCGGCACAGCATTGGTCGCGTAACTGCGTGGAGTCGGTTGGCTGGGTCGTTGGGAGTCATACTGGGCGTAATCGTCAACGTAATTGCCGCCGGGTTGCTGGTACTGCTGTGCCGACACCGCCAGCAGCGCGGTTAGCACCGTTGCTACCTGAAATACGGAAGCATTGTTAATTTATCGCCTCTGGCAACATATTTCTAATTAATATGTATAGAGCACGTGTCTTTGGAGTTTGCTTATGTATTATGTATATTGTATGTGATAGAAGCAGCATTTAATTGCAATTTTTTTTTACACCTTGCTAGATTCATATTTATTTCTGTTCAATTTAATTATATAATTTAACTAGATTTTAATCCAAAACCAAGTTATTATTTTAGTTTTGCTCTGGTTTCCTAGTTTCTAATTTTTACAGTTTAATAATGTTTAAGATATATAAAAACAAATTATATTAAAAAAATTTAGTAGAATTAAATAAAATTAATTCAGAACAACAATAGTCGGATATTTTATAGGTCCTCCTTATAGGTTTTAATACCGCTAGATTTACTAATTTTTGCGCTATCATTCTTATAGTACTCGTTACATTTTTCACGCGAAAAGAAAAGCGTTAAAGTTTAATACAAAATAAAGCGAGAATTTCTCTGTACGTAGAGCAAAAGTGGACAGTGTCGAAGTTGATAATTGTTAACTTCAATGAAATGCAACCATGAGATCATCGCGCGACAGCACGTGAACTTAAGGCTATCGAGCAGAACCTTAACCGCCAGATATGAGAGCATTGCGACACGGTCGAGAACGGATCGCGCGGAGCTTGAAGGGTGCCGGATTCCGCGACTGCAAAACCGGGTCTCGAGTTGCGGAAACCGCGCTACGAACGCACACCGATGTGAGAAATCGATAAATCAAGTTATTAATCGCGATCGTCCACGCGTGACCGTGCGTGCCCTCTATTCATTCCTGTGCGCGATTACGACCGCGCGTGTTGATTCTAAAATTAACAAGAAATAATTAATTCATTTGATCTGCATAGTATGCTTCCTGTAATTCCAAATGAACGAGCGTGAAATGCCGAGGGAAGGCATTTGACTTAGCAACCAATTCGAATTAATTGAACAAACTATTAATTAAATCTCCGTATCATGAAATTTATTTGTTCCTTTATCGTATTATGCCACGCTCCATTATATTTATGTTTCGTCATTACCGCTCGTTGATTTGTCCATATAAATTCCTATTTCCCGATATAGCGGTTATTTTATATATGCATATTTTACATACATTTTATATGTGCGAGCAAATATTTGTATGGATAGTTTAAAATTAATTGGCAATCTTCATTTCTCTATATTTTACTTATACTTAATTTTTTGCTTTCTATATATTTTTAGCGAATATAAATTATAGAATATGATTAAACTACATTTCTTTTCTTTCTATTTCTTTCCACAATTTTTTTACAAAAAAATAATAGAATAGAAATATTTTGAGAGTCAAGAACATTTTCATCACAGAGAAAAGAATGGAACAATGGTCTTATATGGCGAACTTTTGCAGTAAGAAGTTAATTAACCATGGTTAACCGATGTTGGTGCAATCGACCTCGAGAGCTGCTCGTATTCTCGTCGGTCATCGCACGCGACCGCACTCCAACATAATGATGAATTATATAATCGTCTTTCCGCAAGCGTCAGTAGGCGCGCTATAAAAATAAATGCATCTCGCGCAGTTCATAATAGGTGAAACCTTAATAAATTTTTCCACGACGTGGAAGAAAGTAGGAAACGGGATCACGAGAGTTGCGCAACACGACCAAGCCTACGCATTGATGTTGGCCGTTTTCCGTTTCGCTTCTTGCCGTAGATGTAACGATTCCAACTAGCAACGATTAGAGTCTTAAATGGTGAAAAGAAAACAAGATGAAGCTTTAATAATAAATTGAATTGGAGAAGACAATAAAAACTTAGAGATAATCGCGACCATAAGCATTGTTCTTGGATCTTAAGATTTCTTCAATCATTTTAAATCATGAATTTTTAACTGTTGCAATAAAATTGTGATTCTTTATTGCAATAATTAGGTATATTTACAACATTCCATAAAACAGTTTATATTACTAACAGACTTTGAAGCACAGAAAATGGAAAGTCGACAGGAGTATAAAGACTCTGTTGATAAAATAAAAATTAGAATGAATTCTTCAGGGTTATAGCGTCAATTTTCCAAACTCGCGATACGGATATGCACTGGTCACAGCCACAATCACATCACACACTCGATTTCCGTTCTCGTGCTCGCATTTGAAGGCAATTTTTCGATTTTTCTTTCTTTGAAGCAAAGATCTGCGAGAGGCGACTACGCGAGAGGAACAAAGACGAGATGACGATGATGTTGATGATGCACTCAGATACGTACCGTCGCGAGGGTGCGCATCGTGTTTCCCGGCGGTCGGTGGTTGTGTTAGTGTGTGTGAGTATAAGTAGGCAGCGAGGCTAGAGTACCAGCGATTGCTCGAACTGAGGCCCTCATATACCTTACTGGAGCCCCCCCGTTCCTGCTAACCCCCGCTCCCTCCCTCTGCACTCCTGTTCGCTCCGGGGGACTTTCACTATCTATTCGACTCCTGTACGTACGTACGGTCGCCTTGTCTCGCTACAGCACCTTATATCCCCTAAATATTCCCCACCAGCCTGCTTTAATTTCTCGAGAATCTAGAAAATCGCACTCCGTCGCTCGGTTGGTCGATCCACGGATCGATTAGAATTTCGTCATTAGGAGAGTAACGCTCAAATCAAGCTACTCCGAAAGACTATCATTTTTGCTGGCTGTGTACGTTTGTTTAAAACGAAACGGTTCGGGTATCACTATGGTTCGGAAAATCACATTTTGCCCAAGCTTTCTTGAATGAACAGGATAAATTCCGCTTTGAAATTGGCAGCCGACACGACAATCATGTAACTTGTCCAGACGAAAAATTGGATCGGTTTCGTGAAACTGGTGTGCCGAGTTTCTAAGGTGAGATATTATGTAAAACTGTGGCGATATAGGTATAGATCGGGACCACGAAAGAGAAATTACGCAGGAGCACCGTTTCAAATAATTTGACGAGTGCGCTCGTTCTTATCACTGGCTACCGTCTCGCCTCCCAGTCGCGGTGTCGTAAAAAAAAACGAGCTATTTTATCTACGCCATGTCGTTCAGTCTTTTTCTCGCAACGGAGCCATTTTAAATCCAGTATTGGACCACCAACTTGACGGGTTTTGCAACTCCTGTGTCACGCACGTCCGTATAACTACCCTGAACACATACTTTATACATTCCAAAATTAATTTGCAAGTCTACTCATGTCTGTTGTATAGAAATTTATATATTTTTACTTAGATTGTAAATATTTCGATGCCTCACAATGATCAAAAATCAATGATTTAAAATAAATACTTCTCACATGCTATATTTTACAATATGAAAGTCAATATCATTAAAGTATATTTCTTGTAAGTTGTTCTATTGATGTACGAATAAATGTGTTTTTAATGTGTCTTAAGAGGTTAAATTATTTATTTATGAAAGTAAAGCAAAGAATTAAAACCTCATATAAGTACCATAACGCATACTTCATCATCAGTTATTAAAATTAATGAGTTGACGTAAGTTTCTTTACGGATTATGCTATCGAAGTACTTCCTACCGAAATCGCATTTCCTGTGAACACATAAATTGTATGAGATCGTTCGCGTACGAGGATCAAGTGTAATTGACCGCAATTCGGAGCATCGAGTTTATGTAATATCAATCTCAACAATACGTTCTGCCCCGCGACACTCACTCTCGCTTATGTTCAAGTAGTATCTTGAAAAAGAGAAAGTGTTATTACATATCGCCCCGCCTTGATTTGATTATACATATTTGAAAATCAAATATCGATTTGAAAAAAAAAAAACAATAGAAGCTTACGAAATATATTCTGTTATAATTCTTACATAATTACATTTTTCGGAATAATATGTTTCATAAACGAATATATATATATAATAAGCGGAAGAAGGAAATATTGAAATTTAAATAGCCTTTAAAAACGAACGATTATACAGTCTGGTTTCCGTTAGATTCCGCGTTGTCTGAAAATAGAGAGTATGACATTGAGCCTCAAAATATAATGGCGTGACTCCCGTTCGTCTCCTTGAAACTGACCGAATGCAAGGTTGAGCAGCGATTCGGTAAAATGGAGTACGGCCTTTGCAGACCGATCGGCCGAACACTCGTGATGTTTTCACTCGACTCTTTTACGAAACGTGCCGCGAATCGCATGGGTTCCGTCTGTGAAATTATGCGGTGGATCGGCATTTTGTAACTTTCTATATCGACATATTAGATGGCTGGCCAACCAATCGATCGATATTGCCATCTCTTATTTAGCTAATTTTTTTTCGCCGCGTCACGCGTCAATTAATATGTTGATTACACTTGTCGATAATTTTAGTAATTTTATTTGATTTTCTATGAAATTATATTACTATTATAATAAAATAATATAATGTAGAGATATTTGTGCATACACACGGGATACACTTATATACACTGAATGTATAAAATGTAAGTAACACGTTTCTTAAAGAATGTAAAAAAAAGAGATGGAAACTTTTTTATTTTTTTATATTTATGTAATGCAACTGCATCCTCAAGGTCTTCGAGGCGATTACGATGATGTTATTTAACGATGATTCCACGAGGCGTACTCCACGATTAAGATTCGCGATAATCGTCCGTGAACAACCCAGATTATGTCTGCATTTACAGTTTCGTTTCGCCGAAGATTTCGCAGTGGCCCCAATATTGCTCAGGTGAAAGGAAATATATCGGTTAATTTTTACAACTACCAAAAAAGAATTCTTAATTTTATAATTGGATTCGTTTAGCAAAGACATTGGATTTCATTCAACTCAAACAGTCTGATCTTTCCGATATATCGCTAGTTTTGTAAAGTTTCGTCGAATTAATCGATTACACCTAAACGATGTCAATTAATGCCGATTGCTTTAATTGAGAAAAATAGCAACATATTAAAAATTAACTTTATAGATATGAATATTATAGATACAGGAAAATTTCTGATGTGGCATTTATTAAAATATTTTTCGGACATTTAATAATTGAATGAATTTAAATGAGAATATGGTAAGTAACTTTATAATATTCCTTTCAGTTTGCATTGAAACACAAACATATATCGAATTCACAATTTTTTTAATAATACTTGAAGAAAGATCGATTGAGTCTCGTCGTAAAGTTCCCTTTAATTAAAGCAATATTATCAAATCCTAATACATGATGAACACATGCACACAGAATTTTGTATAATTTGCTATGAGGTATGCAAGCCTCGCCTTTCACAAGTCGCTCTCTTCGAAAACAGTTGCAGGTCGAACAGCCGCTAGCCCTGACATTTACTGATATAGATCATCTCAGATCTAATTAATTCCTTGATATGCGATCGTAGGACGTCTAGCAGTGCTGTTTATGGCACATTTCTCTTATGTCTTGCGCCTTGCGTCGTTCCCTTATTTTTGTTATGTAACTAATCACGAGTGTTGCTGTAACGATTTACGACAAAAGCTAATCGACACTCTTGCTGAAATAATCCAACAAGATGTCAACATAATTCGACTATCGAGTTTAAAGACAATTTTTCCGGATATCGAAATGCGCGATTTTTTAATAGGTCATTGACGATTCATCTAACAGCTTCTTCCGATTATATTATGACTTTCTATTTTTATGTAACAATCGAAAAGAATTGTCCGAGCTTAACGACAACTCTCACACACGGCTCGCGCAGGAACTGGATCTCAGATCCGCAAAAACTCGATGTGTTCGGTGCTCACTAGTAAGAGAAGGTGATGTGATTAGCGCTTGGACTATCTAAAATGTAAAAGTCGTTTCTGTCGTTGTGGCACGCGCGTATTAGAAAAAAAAGAACCAGTATACACATACAATTACGTATAAATTATTTTATTATACAATACAACTATTACAACTATGTTACGTTTTAAAATGTAGGTGGGTTAATTAGAATTTAGAGGAATTATTTTTTTTAAACTATTTTTTTAATTGTATCTTTTTATATTGATATGGAATGTAGAACATGTTAATTAAATAAAATCAATTGAATTTGTTCTAATTGTGATTTTTTATTATGCCATTGAATATGTTAATAAAATAAAAGTTTTATTAAGAACTATATTAACCAATTTAATATTAGCAAAACTACGGCGTATATAAAAGATTAAAGAAAATGAATAAATCTCCTTAAAAAATGTAACGTTTCTCATTTATTAAGCTTCATATTAAGTTTTAAATAATTTCCAATACATAAATAAAAATATTTTTCTCAGTGTAATTAATAGCAATTAAGAATCATATAAATTTTCAATTGTACGAAAAATCATTAGTGATACATATTACGACATGAAAGCTAATTTTTTAATCATTTTATTAAATCTTTGTTGCAATTCATTACATAGTTCAACAAATTGTACCATAAATTAAAAATTAAAAATTGATAATATTAGAAAAACATAATTATATTAGTAATATATCATGTTTTAATGAGAGATACAAATGATCTTTTGGCTGACTTAGCGCGAATCGACTTGTTTTATAATTACGTAGTTGCGACAAAAAGAGGAAAGTTATACGTGTTCATTATGCCGATAAAGGAAAGCAAGTTCTGCCGACATCTGGCGCACCGGACCGTCGCACCACGCCTTGCATCAGAATGTCTCGAGAGTGAACGCGGAATCGCGATATTGCGTGCATGCGTGTGTCGCGCCGCGATAAAATACGTATCGAAGACAAGAGAACGAAAACTTGATCATCAGAATTGACAAGTCATCATGCGTGACATTTACGTATACTTCCCTTTTTAAAAATAATTCTTTTTTTTTAATATCGTTAGAAAAGAATATATGGAGAAAGATTTTATATGTGCAATGTATGTTATTTATGGTAATTGTATGGTAATTAATTATTTTAACATATTAAATATATTATAGTAATAAACAAATTAACTTTACTTTTCCATGAGCCATATTTGGGATGCATTTGTTGCTTTAATTTTCCTTCCATTACATATGTACAAGTGCATATATGTATATTAGCTTGATAATTATTGCGATCTTCTAACAATTCTATTGTATTTGCGGAAATTTAAAAAGCTGTATCAAATTTTTCTTTCATAGAATTGATGCCTCGATACATAGGTATGTGCTCGATTGAGCGATAGACGCCGATCTCGTGGCGGAATCGCGGATTATATTGTGAAAGGTGGGCTTGGGCGGTGGTCCGTGGCACTCTCCATGTATCCAATATGCGCGACGTATAAGCCCCATGCGTGGAGATTAGGATCCTAAACCAGAAGCTGAAAACGCGATGCTGGCACGAGCCAACTGTTCCTGTTATGTCAACATTCATCACTATCATCATAAAAATTTGAAAGAAAATTTTGAAAAAAGGAAGCAATTAATATATACGTTGTGTTTTGTACATTGAATATATTACATTTTTCTCTTATATTACAAAAATTTAGATCTATTTTTATAGATTTTAACTAATATCATTTTTAAAAGAATTTTATATCATCTCTGTCAACAATTGATTGTTCAGTTAAAATTAAAATTAAATTAAATTTTACGTGCAATTTCTATCGCAAATGGTATAATAAAGTAAATTTTTAGGGATTATCTCTCCGTAATCACATAATGTTATTCGTATTTATTATTCTAGTCAAATTTACCAATGTGAAATGTGCAACTATTGCGACGAATGTAAAGACAGATTAACATCCAATGTAGATAATTATACAAAAAATGAGGCCTTTCGAAGACTAAGAATTAAAGGAATGCGGATGAAAGATCGAATGGCGGATTCGATTCACCGCAATGCACGTGGATTTTTATTGTACGCGCGTATTCGGAAAGGCCGAGTGCGAAGGTATCACGTTAGGTCTTTAGATGTTACACAACGATAAAATTCTTGGGTGTGTCCCGATGTAGCCCAATGGCGTTCTTCATATGCAGGAAAAAAATGTTAATTGTGTTTCCAATTATTAGATTGATACATAGGAATCTCCATTATTGGTGCATAGATTTGGCACATATGACTTGAAATTACTAGCGAATAGATTGATTAGGACTATTATGTTGTTCAACTGTATATTGATCAACATCTTTATAAGTCAATCCAAACAAAAAAAAACGCATTCTTCAGATTATCTCTGCTTTTGATCTCGCGATTACATCCGTCTTTAATTCGCGCAGCATTATATAATACATTCTTGTTACATATGATATATTGGCGCTTAAATATGAATAAAACTTTAATATCAATCTGAAGTTAAAAGTATAACGCATACTTTTTAGATTTTTTAGATGAAAACTGTAAACTTAAATTAATTATAATATGTGTCGCTGCAAAATGAAAAGAATGGAAAAACATGTGCAAGTATAAATTAAGAATAGGTGAATCACACGAGAAATATAATTTTCCAGTAAAAGAGGTAGAGCTTCTTTTAAAGTGATAAAGGAAACATCGGAGAACAAGAGGTAGAAAATATTGTTTCATTCGAAAAACTCGCGTGGACAAAAGGCAAATACACACACACACACTCACACACATACAATCTAAAATATATTTAAACTAATCCTAATTGATGCAATTTATCATTAAATTACCAATGAATCAGTGTGTTATCGAAAATATTCCGATGGCGACACCAAGCAATTTTACATGCAATAATTAAATAAATGTTGAGAGAAACGATCTCACAAAATATCTATAAATAACATATATACACATGCAATATATACGATTGCTCGACTTTCTTTTTCTTTTCTCCCTCTTTCTTTATCATTTATAATTAACTGTATAAGATGCTAATCCGGCATTGACGTCGATGTTGGTCGCGGCATGTCCTTGAGGAATGGCTGGTATCGCGGGCGAAGGATATACGGATTGCAGCTGCTGACCTTGATACTGCGGTGTGTAGTGCGTTCGATACTGCGGTCGATATTCCGGTTGGAGTTGCGGGCTCACCGCTACTGGCCGATAATTAACGGGCGCGTTATATCTAAAATGCCGAAAAATTGGGTTAACTGATTCCTTTCTCATTCCTGTTGAAGCGCGGAGGTGCGACCGATTTCCCGCAAAGTTGAGCAAGTCACGATCTCTGTACTTTCGAGTGATTCACTTGACATTTAACCCGCTCGTTATCTCTTTGCGTTCTCCGCAGCGAGCCGATCTTCCCGCGTGCATTTTAATCCGATTGATTCGGTTGAATGAAAATTGACATACTTTAACGCGCAAAATTGAGAACCTTAATATAAAAGTCACGTAAAGCGAAATTGAGAAATCTTAATGCAGATGTAATTCCCAATTATCAAATTTTTAACAGAAATAATTAATCCTTATTATAATTTATTATAATTTATCTCTCTTTTTCAAAGTTGAGTGCTTTAAATTTTGACTGTTTCAAAATTGATATGCTTTAAATTTTTATAAGAAATAGTCGGCATCTTTTGTTGTGACTCACCTCGGTTGATTATATCCAGCCGGTGCAATCTGCTGCGGTGGATTGTAGGCGATCGGTTGCTGTTTATACTTAGGTGTCTGATCCCAACGTTCCCCGTTGGTGAAACGCGGATCGGTATGATAGACCGATGGATCCTCGCGGTACTGTCCGTCGTCTTCGTGCTCGTTCGCATTGCCGTTGATACTGTTGCCGGTCAAGGTTGGCGGGGGCACGTTTATCCCAGCACCGATCGGTTCGAATCCACGCTTGGATGCGCCGTATTCGACTTCGCGTACATTCCCGGTATCGTCCACGAAACCGTACTTACCGTAAACTTCGCCGGTCGGATATTTGGACTCGATCTTATACGAGCCGTCCGCCGCTTCGAAGCCGTAGCTGTAGCTACCGTCCTCATTGTGCCTATCGAAAATTGAGGGTTCATATTCCGAAAATTGTCAAACTTCCCGCGTGGACACGCACATATACATTTGTCAGAATTATAAAAATAAAATAGTAAATTCTAGAATAAGAATTGTAAAGAACATGTCATCGTGATGAAAATAACTTTCACAAAAAAAAAAAGAAATTCGATGGTATTCGTTACGTCGCTTTCATTCGATTACATAATGCTGATATAGCTCACTCACTTGTTTATTTGTTTCAAGATAGGTACTGGTGTAGTCACAGGATACGGTTGATTGTGCTGAGCGACCGCAAGGCCGAGGCAAAACAAGAGAAACAGCACCTAGTGACACGAATTTGCATAAAAACGCTGGTATTCGGAACACTTTCCAATGGCCTCGTACGCGCATTCGAGGAAAGTCGGAATGGCGAGATGGCGCGAGACACGATGCGCTATTATCGTAATTTTCTGCAGGTTTTTTAAATGAATAAACAGCGCTACGTGAAATTTAGTATTCATCGATACTCGTTTCTTCACAGAAAGAATGTAAATGCTGGTTATAATGACAGTATGATCGCTAATCACTGAAACATAATTATCTTAGAATCCCCTATCATAAACAAAATTACATTATTGTAATTCTTCTGTCTGTAAAAGTTCTGTCTTTTTAGAAAAAATTTATAATAATGTAACACACACTTTATACAACTGCAAGATGTTCATACATATTAAGTATTATTTCACTGAAAATAATATAATCCTGATAAAATCAATTTTATTCACGAAAAAATTTCACTTTTAGAAATTCCAATTTATATTCCAAAATTTCACGCTAATTAATACACAATTATCATTGCATAAAAATATTTGTACGTGTCCCAATTATCGGAATCAAATTTAGCATTGAGAACAAAGTAATTTCTGTCAGTGCTTACAAATGAGTGAAACAGGTGAGAGAGAAAAAAAAGGGAATAACGATACTCACAGGAGGATGCATGTCTGGTTGGTGATGAGGCAAAAGTGATTGTGTTGTAGGATCGCGTTATACGCCGAGTCTACTTATATAGGTCCCCTTCGGGAGCGGCGGGGCCCGCCCATGGGCCCGACCTCCGCCTCAACTTCAGCACGCGAGTTTGCCTTACAAAGAGATTGAAAATTTCTATTGCATCTCCCGGGTTCTTCCTATTTTCATTCATGACAAAAATATACATAACTTTGTATATTATAAGTATGCATAATACCCAAATTGGCAGCGATAAATGAATCGATGATTATGTTAAATACTTGTAAATAAATACATGAGTTGGATCACGTTACTCGCAGGTTGAAATTATTTCACGGAATGGTTCAGAGTTACGTCCGCTTTTTCCAAACTTTCGAATATGTTAATACGTTGGAATATACAACTAAATAAGTTTTTCTATTCTTTTAATATTATCATCAAATACTTTTTATATTTGTTGTAAAAAAATTGATGTAAAAAAATGTAAATTATTTGGATTTCTTTATGCTCTCTCTCTTTCTCTCTCTCTATATATATATTTTTTGAATTTTTTCATATAAATATAAAGAGCATTTTAATATCATTAAAAACTATTATTAAATTATGTTCATATTAAATTATTTTATTAACTTATTATTTTTAATATTAATAATTATTATAAATAGTCCAGCATACACATGAGAGAAATTGCATTTTAAAAATAACTTAATTATTATTTCTCAGTCTAAAGAAATTGAGCTAAGAAATTATATATTATCTTGTAAGATGCATATTGCAATCGACAATAAGTAATTCTACCTCGACATTGCTTAAATGACTTGCAGCATGCAAGCACAACGCGACGTCAATCGAGAGAAGCCCTTGACCACTCAAAACGCCCTTGATTTTCAGAGACGTAATTTCGCGAGAGTGCGAGACCCTCTTGTATTTTCATCCCAAGGATGTCTGCGTCCGCGAGGTACATTTCTCACTAGAGACTTCAACGCCGGTGGAGATTTCAATGCCGGTGATTTCGACATAGGACACTCAAGTGACATATATACAGCAACATTTTAATTACCGATTATTAATGCCAAAAATTTCATAATTAAGACTATTTGATTCGCGGCAATTAAACGTGATGTTAAGAAATGATATTGGTATACATATTATATAATGTACCAGAGGAATAAAGATTTTTATTCTTAGAAGATATAAGATTTTTTAGAGAACATTAGATTTCTTATTTTGCAGACATTTATGTATGTTGATTAGCGTCTAATTCTTCGTATATCAATTATTTTTTGCATTAGGGAGTATTTATTAACAAATGAACTTGACCGTTGAACCGAATAAATATATCTTTTTCAATATTGTAGTATGCTGTAATAGTGCGCAGTAACATAGTGATTTTATGCAATTGTACAAGCAATGAACATCGATTATGTAATTACACGAATCATCAGATTAACCCAGAACTTTCCCGATCATACAAGAGAACATCTTGACATTTAACGTAGTAAGTAATAAGGGTGATGCGGAATATCGAGATGCAACATAGTAAAACCTATTGCCTTTACCACCTTGCGGCGTATGTTTCGCTGCCGTGAGAATCGTACAGTGTGAAAATAATAACGTCGATCATACTAATTATCCCTCGCTTGTAATAACTCAAGTAATAATTCGGACGAACAATGTTCTCAAATGAATTAAATTTTGAGCGAGGCTTTTTAAAAATTATTTTGTCTATTTTTTGTGAAATTTTATTTAACATACTATTAAAATGTTTTATATCGTTTATATATATTTTTTCGAATTGTGGTTTGTTACGACAGGCTGTTTTCGAAGTCGCTAAGTTTAAAGGTAAAAACGAACAGGTAAATTTCATTCAGGAAATTGTTTTTCTCTCTAAAAACACCAGATTGTTGTAAGGAAATATTACGATTGCACTGTTCTTAGAGAGCATGGCGGTGAAAGTATGCGAGGACAGTGCTCCGGAATTTACATTCGAGCAATGACAAACAAAGCAGACGGAATTCCTTTGCGATTGAGTGACAGCCGTAACTAGAGAGTTTATTACCCGTCTCATTGATCGCATGTCACACTCGTTATATCTTTATGCAACGTAGTTGCGTATGTCGTAAGGTATAATTCTTACGTGATAGCTCTCGCCGCGCGAATGACCACGTCAATGAAGACAATGAACATCCGCTTTCCGCGAAAAGCTGCGGATTGATGCGGCAACTACGAGACTGAAAGCGAATTTTAATTCCGCACTGAGTTTTCCGTTCGTAACATCGATTGCGTACAATTATTTCCTAATGGATATTGCATAAGTGTGATTTAGATTTATATTATTCTCACGTACTTACAGTCTTTAACATTTTTAAAATCTTTCTTTTTTTCATATTATTTATAAAATATAAAATGATTAAAAGAATAATGTATTAAATTCTTTTGTTTTGAAAGCAATTCTTTTAATTATTCAAGTACAATATTACATCATATGTAAATAAAAGATAGAGTTAAGCATAAATCAAGTAGGATGATAAGTAACATACGATACGAAGATTGTATGAAAAATAAATAATTATCAGTGAATCCTGATATGTGTAGATAATTTTATATTGCTGCTGTATGCGATCGCGAATATTTTTCATATTTTTCATATCTTGGTCGATGAAAGAGCACAAAGTTCACCATCAGCCCGTAAGATATCGACACTGCGACGTCCGAGTGAATGCAAGACGCGAACGCCGAACCTCGAGCTTTCATCTCGGCTTTGCTGCGAGAAACGATCAATCGGTAGGCTTAAGTACTCGATTCGATCCACGAGTACGAATCTTTCAAGTAAAAAATTCATATTATGATATCTTGAGTTACGGAAAAATAGATTTTGAATCTATAAGAAACTTACAAATAGTAACGACGATGGAAAACATAATAAATAAAACATGAAAGTGTAATTAAATCATAGTCAAAAAATCTTCTGTACTTTTCTTCTAATTTTTAAATTTTAAAGAGTTAAGTTTCTTACTAAATTTACATGTGCAATATACAAACATACATATGTATACATTTCTGAGATTTAAAAATCACATCGCTAGTTTTCATTTCGACAATAGACACGCATACTCTCAGAGTGCCTTTTATTCTTCATAAAGTATGTAAATTGCGATAATAAAAGTGACCTATGCTTGTGCATTGACATCCGTTTGTTTCTTGTTAATTCGCGAATCTCGATTACTTGGTCATTCTGAAGCTCCGCATAGTTTTCATGCACCGCGTATATATATTCGCCCTTCGAGTATGATATATGAAATTGAAGCGTCACATAAAACAGATTAAGTTGATATATAATGAAAAGGTAATTATCATCCCCTTTCTCTTACGCGCATTCCGTTTATTTTATCACTGTATATCTCGCTATGTGAGTATCTCACATATACCTGTTATTCTGGATGCCATCGTAGTAAGCGTCAGTATGCCGTCATATTAAATACGTCATATAAAAATTGAAGCGAATATGCACTTTGGGAACGTATTCCGTTCTGAAGAAAAAGAAGAAGGAGGTGTCGGTCGAAGTGACTGAAAGGAAAAAATGATCGGGCAATGAATACTCCCATCGAAGACGCTTGACTTTCTTGTTGCCCTTCTACTCGCAAATTATCGCCGCAAAGGAAAAACCAGCTGTTAAACCATTATCTTCTTTTCTTTCGTTCGTAATTCGTTATAACTACTCTCTTGTTCTCTTGTTCTCGTATTTCGTGTTTCACGTTTCAATATTTCAAGCCTGGTTAATATAATTTACAATATCGAGGAGAGACACATAAACCGCAATAATAAGCTGCTGTCAAATATTTTTTAAGATGTTATCGTGGTACAAATATACAGAGATTACACGCGAATGTTTGCACTATATTACGTTCTTTACATTTTCGAATTGACAACGAGAAGATAACGAAAAATTTAAGCTCTCTTTATTGCTAACAGAGACGTGCAAAACATATTTTCCCGCTGTTAATATCAGAGTTAATGTTTTACAACTCAAGAGTCATAAATCTTTGAGAATGATTTCTATAGATGATTACGATTCCATATAATATACATATATTATATGTATATATATATATATATACATATATATACATATATGTATATATTATATATATACATATAATATGTATAT
>VBVR01002581.1:0-21747 GCA_011638315.1 Tetramorium parvispinum
CTACTAGTGCTGTGAATTCGCACGACCTACTAGTGTCGTTATTCATACGCAACCTACTAGTGTTGCATACACGTCCACAGCCCACTAGTGCTGTTCATTCATACGCAACCTACTAGTGTTGCATACATGTCCGCAGCCTACTAGTGCTGTTCATTCGTACGCGACCTACTAGTGTCGCTATTAGTCGCATCCCACTAGTGTTGCGACTAAACACACGATTCAATACACACGAACACTTGTAACGTCAATGTTTCACAGGGGTTTTTATGCCTAACGGCTTTTCCCCTAAGAGCCTAATAAAGAAATTCATATTTCTCGGCTCAAATTCGGAACAATCATTTTCCAAACCCTTCCTAATGCGAAACTAGAGAATCTCTCCATGTTGGAGAGGTTTTCGATGCGACAAAAAGTGTATCTAACTAAAATCCGCAAATTTCGAAATTTCTATACGATTAGATCTCTACAAAAGTACACATTTAAAAAAATAAGAAGTTGTTAGCAATCAAAGTTTTAAGATAATAAAGTTTCAATATATATTAATGCGATATTAAAAAAATATATTTTTACACGTAAATGTATATTCGAATAATCAAGAAATACGTCAAATATATGTATTATTCAAGTGATTGGGAAAAATATTATTAAATTGTTAATATAATGAATAAGATTATGATTTAAAAAAGACAGAATATTCATGATGCAGGAAAATAATAAATAAAGTTATACTTTTCTACTTACGACGTTTTAAAAGTTCTGATATGCTGTCTCGTACCTAATTACATCTTTCTAAAATCTCGCTGACTTTTAAGGATGAATTATCACGATTTGCAAGTTCAAATTTAAAACTCCTGAAAATTCTCCAGCAAAATTGATTCAGAGATATTTAGGCATTCCTGCATTTTATAAAATATAATATTTTATAGACTTCTTACATAAAAGTAAGAAACATAGAAGAGTATATTCTAGTTCATCTAAGTTCCTCCCGACATACATTACATGGCAAGTCAGTATTTCAAAGATGTAGTAGAAGGTTACAGGCGGAAGTTCGCAGGAAGATAAAAAGTATACGAGCGCGCGCCAATGTGAAGAGAAATAATTCTAAATCAAAGGGAGCAAGAGTTACGCGTGTCAAAGTAGCAATCCGACCTCTTACACCCTTTTATATATAATATATCCCTTTTAGTGTTTCGAAATTGCGACTCTCTCAGATACTCTTGCTGAAAGTGCACTCCGAACTAAGGATAGCATAAGTAATCTTTTTCTGATTTTTCAAGAAAACGACGTCAGTTGTGCAGATCGAAAGAGGGCGGTGGCACGGAGGAAATTCTCCTTGACTCGCACAATATATGCCATAAAAGACTTATGGCTTCTATGCTCCGAATTTTACTTTCAAAGTGAATCTCTATAAACTGCAGTCAAAATATGACTCGCGCGAAATATTATGAGTGAAAAAATATATCCTAATAATTTCTCATGCCGAAGAGTACGATAGAAAATAATTGTCAAATTTTACCGTTTCAATTAATTATTAAAGATTTAAAAGCACGATAGGAAATATTATATTTCTACAACGATAAGTCATTGAAAGATAAAAAATTTCTTTAGGTATCTAATTGCAAAACACTCATTCCTCTGGATCAAATAGACAAACTTGTTTATCTATTTCAGATTTAGTGCCATGTATCTTGTTTCAATAATGGGTCCGAGATATTTCTGTCCTGTAATAACGCAGTTTGCAAAGTGCCTATGAGGAAAAGGATTAAACGGAGCAACGTGTATAATGGCAGCGCCACGTCCTAAACACGGTAACCAATATCCGAACTTCGTAAGCCTATACGAAGGTCAGGATGCGTTATTACATTATTGCATTATACATCGGTATATGCTACCCGGGTGCATGTCCATCGAGCTTTCGAAGCGGTACACAATGGTGGCTGACCGCCATGGGGCAACCGAGTCTGTAATCACGGCTCACGACCAGGCAGCCTTCCAAACGAGTCCTCCACAGAGAAACGTGGATATATAGACATGCGAAACATTAACCGTGAAAATGCATCTGTTGCTATCAAAATCATTTTTCTCAATTGATCCGAGATGAAATTCGTAATTACGACTTATACGCGCGTCTCTTACAGGAATAATAACATTAATAAGATAGAAATTAATGTAAAAAATATATTTTAAAAATATTTTATTTTGATCAAATTAAATACTTTGTGTATATTGCTTGTAAAAAAAAAACTATGTTCTTTAAGGGATTACACTACCTTGACGTGTTGAAAAATGAGGCTACTTTTGGGAATTTTTTTGACACTATTAATAAAGCAACAAAAATATGGTTTTGAGCGTTTATTGTATATATCATAAGGTAAACAAAACAATTTTTTTTATTTAGGATACAAAATGGCGGCGTAATGTAACTCCTTAAAGAATATGCTACGAATGTTGTCCTAAGTAAAAATTAATTATTTTAGTTAGGTTCTTCAGAGCTTTGTAAGATTCACCTTGAAATGCATCGTTTGTCAGAGCATATTTCTGGCGCAGCGCGATATCCGTCATTAGACATAGCGTATCTTTCGTTCGACGGTGACGACTATCGCGAGATAAACGAAGACTTGGACGAGCTGGATGAACGGCTGCTGCCTGGAGCAGAGGATGCCCGCGAGCTCGACATCTGTAGCAACAACGCGTTCCCGTGGACTGTCACGATAATGTGACAGCCGAGAAACACGCGAAAGCCCTTAGCGGCACCGCGACGCCCTCGTTTTCGCGTCGTCGGCGTCATCCGGCGAGAAAGGTACGACAGTTTGCTTTATTTGGCCGCCCGATTTCATGACGAGTAAAACCTACGGTTGGTGTACGGGATGAAGGGAAAAACAGGGAGAAAGAAAGAGAGAAAGGTAACAAAGAAAACAACCTGGCGGACTTGTGTCTGCGAGATCGAAAGGATTTTTCCACGTTTCCCACGACTCCTCGGAGAAGAAATAAAGGCATTTTCCAGCAGCTCGCCGGGTAACGATCGCGCCTTGGCGATGCTTGAACCTTAGAAAATAATAAGAGATAAGCTTTTCACGACACGTCGGCGTGTCGGAAGATTTATCCGGTTGTAAACCGAGGAAACAATATTTCCTCCTTTCGATGAAGCTGCGAGTTATTTGGCAGAGCGCAATCGTCTAAAATTTCATCGATCGTGTAGATATCCTTCTATAAACGTTTAGATAGATTTACTATACACTCTCTCTCTCTCTCTCTCTCTCTCTTAATTTACATCGTAAATGTCAAAGTGCTAAACAGTGAAAATTACTAAGTCGCGTTTTGATAATGGTGTGTAGTAAAATCATTAATAGGAACGTATCTATTGAAAAATTAACAGGAAACTTGCAAGTTGAGATCCGGGCGCGGAAATTCTAAACACTTACGAGCGAGCGCACCGTCATATATGCATCGCACAATCTTATCCGCGAGGCGGATGACGACAATCGGGATGGAGAGACGGGAATACAACAGAAGCAGCATGAATATCTCAGTCGGCTTATTTACATATTCCTTTTGCAGATATTCACGGATAAGATGACGCGCGCGAGGATCGAAGCGAGCCCGCAGCCCGAGCGCCATGGAAACCTCATTGCGAGAGGAGACGCGGGGAAGAAAGGAGGGAGGGAAGGAAGCGAGCGTTGCGAGGATGCTGGACACTCCATGCCGCTTCGTCACCGTAGAGACGCGCGAGATTTGTCGAAGAGAAAAATATACCCTCTGCCATTGTGAAGAGGAATTTCAGACGACACGAAAAGTATCTCCTCCTTAGCGAGGCAGTCTCGTGGAAACGATACGTTAACTCTTGAGTCAGTCGGAGGTATCAGCAGCTCTGTCTGAGTATCCTCACGAGCGATTCTTTAAAACTCTCCATTGCCATAGTTGTGATGTAATGGAGACAGATAGAGAGAACAAAATATGATAACAGACCCAGACTTGTTCTACAAAACATCTAAGTACAATTAAATTTATAACAATCGATTTTAAGAGAGAGACCTTGGACATGTTACGAGATACATACCCTTCGATACGTACGGAACTTGCGACAACCCATCTCGCGCGATTATTGTAATTATTATTGAAATAGGGTCGGGTACACAACTTTGGTGCCAACAATAATTTTCATGAACTTTATCGCGCGCGAAAAACGCTTCGAAAGGCCGTGGGCGTCGAGCACCGCGGCGCTAAATAATTAAACGATTCCAGCAACTCGAACATTAAGTAGACTTAAGGGGTCTACTTCGCCGCTCTCGCCTCGCGGCGCCGCAATAATCCTCCCAAGAATCTCCAGAAATAGCTTTCGCCGCAATACGAGAGAGAGAGAGAGAGCGAGCGCGCGCGAGCTTTTCGCCGATGAGAGAAGAGCGCGAACTGCGAAAAGCGAACGAAGGCGTGTAAAGCTTGAACGAAAAACAGAAGGTGGACGATTCGCCTCGACAGGATTCGCCTTTCGCTTTATAATCCACGAGCCGCCACGTTCACGAGATGTCCCGTGTGCATTGACGGTTCACAGAGATCGAACGACATGTACGTGAGTCCGATAAAAAGTAACGAAACTGGGCTGTAATAATAGAGAGAGAAGTATAACTTTGAGGGTAAAGAAAATGGGTCGTGGATCATATCCCACCTCATATTTCTGCAACTTTCCGTCCATGCTCCACGTGTCACAGAGTCTCTTAATATTATGCTTGCAAAGTGCACCACGTTCTTATTTTAAATAGGAAAATTTAATCTCGGGCCCTGTTTGCACGTAAAAGATTTTACGGGTCGTAATTTTATATGGCCTTTTGAAAACTGGTTTTACTTTCTCTTTTCTCTTTGAAAAGATGGCGAAATCCTTTTCATAAAGCAACGAGTCCCTTTACTCTCCACTTCCAATTTATTCGGTCTCGAATATATTCCTTGTAGTTCGTAGCGATTGGCAAACGTTTTCAAGATGGTCCAATCATGTCAAAATAAAGGAAGTACATCTCGCTTGAAATGCGAGAAGAACCTATCGAAAACGATATCGCGCGAATTTTATCCACATCGCGGAAAATGGATTCGTTGTTGTTCGCGAGCGGCAGAGAAATAATATTTACCTCGGTGCATGTATAACGTCAGGTGTAAGTGTAGATTTAAGCTTTATCGCTTACGCGAACTATATCTACGCGCTTGTAGTTATGTTCTGCGCTTTATAGTTACTTACAGAGAAATTATCGTACACATCGTACCTCGAGGTAACGTTTACGTTCCGCTGAATTAGCCACAGAACAACCGTCGTTATCAGACTACTATTTTTGTACAAAAATTATAATACGCATTGTCCAAAATTAGCACATCAAAATAAGCTGATTTCGAATTCCAGAAATTAATCGCGATACAAAAATAGAAAAAAAGAAAAGCATAAATATATCACGGAAATCTGCGCCAAAAAGTTTCAAAAAATAGTATGCATGAGATTTGAAAATGCTTATTATTTTCGTAGTGACAATAAATTTCTGCGTACAGAGAAAAATATCTTATATAAGAGATATATCGTGCTAATCAACAGTACTGGCAAAAAAATCGCGACACTTTCGAGGAATGTGATCTACAAAGGAACAATCAAATCCCCATATTAAAGTAGTTACTATCCTGTCGGCAGATACTATGCAATGGCACATTGGCATGACAGGATCGAAATGCGCGCAATAGTAATTCGTCACAGCGAGCGGATAGTCGAAATGGTTGTGTCGCGCGGGTCACTGAAATTCCAGCAAGAGTCGTTCTATATGAACGTCCATCCGACATTCCAACCTGCTGCCGTCAAACTCCAACAAATGTAATCCTCTTACAGACTCCGTTTAGTGCAGTTACATGAAAGGCGCGCTGCAATTACATCATTCGTACGTTAAACGAACCCAAGAAACAAAAGGCGTCGCAAAAGTGGCGAAAGAAAATTAACTCAGCCCAATATAATTACCACTCAACAATTATGCAATCAATTAG
Source organism: Tetramorium parvispinum (assembly GCA_011638315.1). Classification (NCBI taxonomy): domain Eukaryota; kingdom Metazoa; phylum Arthropoda; class Insecta; order Hymenoptera; family Formicidae; genus Tetramorium; species Tetramorium parvispinum. The sequence continues at coordinate 6,004 of VBVR01002581.1, forward strand.
CAAGCGGTTAATTTCAAAAGTTTAACAAACTTATAACGGTATGGATTCAATTATATTATAATTTCTCCGTTCGTGAAACGCGAACGCGAGAGACATGGACGCGAAAATGTTGTGCATAAAAAAGGAAAAGGAAAGGAGGAAAATGGAAAACTGGCATAAAGACAAAAGGCGGAGGAAGATGGAGTTTGCGACGGGGGTGACGCACCCTTCTTCCGCGACGCTGCTACGTACAGATGTGTGCGGGCTGTTTTAAAGGGATTTACGTGCGCCGAACTTCTTTGTCATAGCTTGCTGTGTAATGGTACCCAGAGAAGACAACAGATTTTTTTTCATTGCTTCGATGTTGTTCCCGCGCGAAGATGCGCGCGTACGCCTTGCATTCGTTCGTAGGATTCTACGCGAAAGTTAAAGGAAACGAAAATGCATGAAACGTATCGTCACTTACAAAGTGAGATATTCAAACGCATTACGGAAAAGAACACGAATATGAATTCACGGCTTTGAAGAACAATCAGTGACTTCACTGAAACTGAGTGTCAAAAAAATGAAAGTGTTATATGAAACGTTACGAACATTTCATTCTAACTGAACACACAGTTTATCTTGCGAATGGATGAAAGCCCAATTATCAACATGCTCAAACTTTGAATCGAAGGAAAGCTGAAAGAAAGTTGAAAACATTAAGAAAGAAGATAAAGAGATGATCGATACAATTAAGCTGACGTAACGACAAGCGCAATGGAGTAATCGTTTCCCAACGTGAATCTTGTAGAAACGTCAAACTCTGCACCGTTCCCCGATGTAGATCTAGGAAGCTGGGTCGGAATTCAGTACTACAGACTGGCACTCCAGCTACGTGCTAATCCAAAGATTAGTGATTAGCCGTGAAAGATAGAGATAGATAGATAGATAAATAAAGAGAGAGAGAGAGAGAGAGAAGGAAGGGTCATTACGAATTCAGAGGCTGTCGTCGTGTCGACAAAGTGACAAGTTCCAGTTATCGAGGTTTCAAACGGGCCACCTGTTTTCCCGCTCCTCGTGACTACACCCAACCTGACGTTCTATCGAGGCAAATGGAACGTTAGAACACGATAATGCAGGTAAGCTTATCTTTCGCACAAACTGCAAGAATTTATGTATTTCGCGTGTTGAATGATCTTCATCAGAGAGACTTTAAGCGACAGAAAAACTGCTTTTTAATAATTATCTCATAATCACGATTTGTTCATCACTTAATTCATTCGTGACACGTAGTCGCACAGGTCAGAGATAATTTACAGGACACGTCATCGACTCCTATCCACGTCCCATTTTTCAACGTGTGATTTTGATTTAAGGTCGACACGACAGCTGGCTCGTACAATGGACAGCATCAGCGAAAACATTCCTATCTCAATTTTTTTTCCCCAAAAGCGTCGACTTTGCAGCAAATACATCAGCTCGCACATATTCGATGGCGTGCAAACGATGTAACAATGTTTCAGCCCCAGCTCGCTTAACAAATAGATATAACGGCGAATAAATGAATGAAATTTTTGCACGAAATTCACGTTGATTGGTAGCAATTATCTCGCCTCGATCTGCCAGACAGTTATTTTACTTGCATTCTTCCTCAATTTATCGCCAATAATATCTTTCATTCAAACGTTTTTCCGGATGACGTTTGAAGCCCTATTTAAACAATTTTCCGTATATTTCCGCACGAGTTTTTTTAATTCTTTCTGTTTGACCTGCAAGGAATTTTACGTTACTCTTATGTTGCAATCTGCCCTAAAAAAAAAAATTATTTCGCTATGTGAAAATATAATGCGGAAAAGATATCGCGTGAACAAAACTTGTGTCATCGCTCGTCTCACCGCTCAACTGTGAAAACGAATGTCGCATGTCAGCGCGAGACTACGCACGTCAGAGTCACCGGGTAACTATGTTAGGTACTACGTGTGCATGGGGCGTATATTTCGAGAACACGAGAGAGAGAGAGAGAGAGAGAGAGGTGTTATATATATATATATATATATGGAGGAAGGAGTGAGAAGGGTGTTGCTGGCGCCCGATGCGGCGCGTTAATGACAGGAAACCGGCAATATGAACTTGACGGCTTGGTACCGCACCGCGTACCGCAGTAACGTACCGACAAACCGCAGGGTCCCATCGTCGCAACCCCCCTTCGTTACCCCGGTTTCTGTCACTGTCTCCCGTTGCTGCGCCACCCCCTTGACTCAGTTACTCCACCTTCGTCATTAACCGTCGCTCGTCGACGAGCCTCGTCCCAAGATATGTTGCAGGCACAGATAACTTCGAGCAAATAAGCACGCGAATCGACACAGTACTTCTGATTTTGAACTAAATACAGATATGATTTACTTCGAATTATATTAAAAGTAGGAGAAAAAATGGAAATAAACTTTCAAGCATTTAAATGAAAGAGTTTATGATAATTTTCGCGATGACGTAAGAAAAAAAAGAGGATTGCGATCGACAGGGTCGTCCGAAGAAAATCCGGCAGATTAAAACGCGCTCATTCGGTATAACCACTCGTTAGCACAAAATTATAGCTCTGCACCTTGCAATTACTTTCAATATCGCGGCTTCAAGTCTATCCGTCTCTTCTCTCTTCGCCGTTCGTTTACAGCCACGGCGTTAAATTGGAACGCGGTTAATTATCATTTGAGTAGCGAGGAATTAAACATTTCGCTTTCTATCGCGCCGGCTCCATTCAACGGAAGAGCTAGCTACGGTCAAGCAATTCTTCGTAAAATACCGTAGAGTGTAATGTACGTATTTAAGTACATTTTCTCTAAATGGGTTATACACGATACCAGAAATATAATCGTTATCGCTAAATTTACGAGTAAAAAATATTTTGAAAAATATAATTATACAGCACAAATAAATATTTTACGATAACAGTAAATTTTCGATGCAATTTGTATGATCTGCTATTAATACATCATCCTAAATAGGATACTGATCAATTGGATGAAAATAATAAGTGGCTCTATTCTCATCGTTCAATATCACGAATGTCGATTGTGCGAATTTATAAACGAACAAACTGGAAGTTGAATGCGTTGTCAGAGCTGCGAAGGAAAGAGAGAAAAGGGAGAAATAAGCAAAAACATCCCGTGGCAAGAATAAAGGCAAATCCTCAGCCATACGACTTTAATTAACGTTATTAGATGATTAGATCTACAGCACGTGCTTTTTGAGGTTGCGTATGAGCAAATGTTAGTTTCGGCGTATAAGAAGGCTCTAAGAGAGCGATGATAAACTTAACAAGGACTGAAGAAGAAAATTTTTTGTAGATAGTCATCAGCGATGCGTGTTGAGTAATTAATGAAAAATTGTGTACACAACCCGCGCAATGTCATACATTAAATACTGTACGGCAGTAGCCAAACTATGCTAGACGCGGACTCAATAATGAATTAAAGCACATTAAACTGTAATTGTGAAGCAAATTTGTCCGAGGTTTAATTAAAATCGCTATTTCGAAGAGGCGAACAACAAAAAACACAAATGGAAAATGCGATATTGCGCAATATTTCGCAAGATCTAGAAACGTTCTATACATAATATCTAAAGTAATGTAAACACATATAGATATGTATAGATATCTTTTAATATAAAAACGCAACAGAAAGCACACATTGGCCATAGATTTTATGATACAATATTGCAGTGCAAAAAATATAGAAAGACGAGATATGAAACGTATAAATAACACTATCTCCAATAATAACATTTAAAAGATCTTAAACGACTGACAACGTAATAGCATAATAAATTCGGAAATAAGAGAATAAGCAAAATAAAAAAAGAACTGGTTAATCGATTAATTTTTCAATTAATCGCCCCTAAAAAATTACTACGTCCTTCAGATAACTATTTCATATGGTTCAATATTTCTCTTCCCGTGTCATTGGAAATATTCCTCTCCTTTAGTATAATCGCCTTCGAACAAGCTATCGATCGAAATGCAATAACATTCAGAATCACCTGTCACGCTTAAGAAAATGCGATAATCGATACGGAAAATAAACAAGGAATATTTTGAAGAAGATTAATACATCGCCGTATTCGTTGTAGACGCAAAAAAAAAGGTTTTCACATCGTAAAACTTGAAAAACATAAGCAACTTAACGAAATAACGTCACATGAACAGCGTCTACGTTATACACTTGAATGCGGTTATCTTCTGCGTTGCACCGAATAAACATCTCACGTTGAACAAATAAAGTGCAACATCGCCAGACGGTCGCATTTAACGGCGAGATGCAGGCACAAACTGACGTAAACGCCCCGTAGTCCCCAAAAATATACAGCGTGGAGTGACCGAAACATGCAGGATGAGCCGAAAATACGCGGTGACGCCGCGCGCTAGTCGCCCCACGCGTAAAATCGAACAAACCCACGTAATTTAACCTACAATGTAAGAGAGAGAGAGAGAGAGTGCTGTAAGTAGTACGTACGTAAAGGCCCCGACGATTTCGCGGTAAGATGGCTAACGATAATTTCTAGTCGGCGCGGCGCGCGGCGTCACGTGCCAGCGATATAAATCACATCCCTTTCCCTGCCTACGCCACCAGCGATCCCTCGGTGGAACTCGCCCCCGCAATTACCTAATACGTTCGCCGCGTTATCCCTAGACACCATCGGCGCGAATCCCTCCAGCTCACCCGCTCTCTTCGTCTAACTCCCGCTAACTTACGTCCTAGCGCCCAATAATAGATCTAGACAGCCGCAGCTTGTGATGGATTCCCCTAAATCACCGTACCGCTCGACGAGAAGGAATTGCGCGTCGCAATCCCTTCATTTGCCATTGAGAAAGAAACGAGCGGCCCTGGAGAAATTGTTCCTCGATCGATCTCCTTGATTCGATCACGCAATCGGTATCGATCGCTATGCAACCATTTTGTAAAATCGATACACGCTGCATATAATACAGAAAGTATTTTGATTATTGAAGTCAACGCCACGATCGCAATGCGCATTCTCTCGCATTGTTTATTCGAAAGCGGAACAGAATAAAGTTCAGAGCAGTTCGAGTAAACTGATAGTGGATCGAAATTAGAATTCACTTCTCGTACCTCCCGCGAACACTTTGGCGAAAAAAAAAAAGAGGTTCATGTCCGACGCGCTTCCGTCGCGGTAAGCTGATAAGCTCACGTCTCGGAAAAACGTCGCGGGGTTACTTTCATCACCGTCGGACGGCGGCAAGCCAATGCCAGGACACGATCGATCCTTAAGTAGAACGCAGAAAACGGCTGCGTAATCCCACGGAAACTCTTTCTCACATGCTTCCGTCCCGGTCGCGCGAGACCATTCTTGACGCCTACGTATGTACATAACCGATGTCTCCTCCGCGCTCCTTCTCTCTCTCTCTCTCTCTCTCTCTTTCTCACAGCATTACCGCGTACATTTACCACGGATAGGTATTCGCGTTACTACGCCCGCAGGATACATAACTGGGATACTCAGAGTGCATTTTCCAGCATCGAAGAAACGTAGGACATGTCTATGAGACTTGCTGGAGTCGCGGAAATTCGCGATTTCACGACGATGGCTTTCACGATTTTTTTTCACGTTTCACGTTTGCAAAGTAATATTTACTCGATTCTGAAATCGCTATTAATGTATTAATGACAGTTTCAAAATATCCTCGCATGATTTTTAATTTTACATACGCGACACATTTAAACGTTACAGATGGTTCTAAAAAAATCTATATTGTCCTTCTCTTGTCAGTATTCCAAATATTTTATCCATTTTTTGAAAATAGAAGTTGCGTTCGTTTTCTTTTAGAGAAAAAATAACATTGGCTGTAAAAAACTAAAAGTGTTTTTTTTTTTTAATAAATTCAGTTTAAAACAGGAATAAAGACTCGCAAATGTAGAGGTGTATCAATTTAAATGGTTCAGCATGCAACTGACACTATAAGTGAGTTATATCATCCCGTTAGTCGTGCTATTTTCAAAAAAATACAAGGCAGATTTCCTTTGTATTTTCACAATTGGAAGCCAATCACATTCGTTAAGCAGAATACTAAAGATGTTTGAAATGAACATTCAAAATTCAAATGCAATTTTTATTCTGCTTGAAAGTATTGGAAGAGAGCGCTTTTTCGGTAACGATTCCGTAAGCTTCAAGTGCATTTAAAAGGAATGGATGCATGCCGTGCATCTCTTTCGCAGAAAAGTGCAAAATCGAAATCCATCGACACATAGTAAAATCTACCAGCCTGCCAACGTTCGCGCGTTCAAAATCGGATTACCAATTTCCGCTTGACCAAGTCTAGAAACCATCCCATTCGTCGTGCGAACGATTTTCCACGTAGAGCAAGCCGCAAAAAATCGCTCGTAGTCAACGTTCCTGTCACTATTCGCGCCGTTCTTTACTATCCCATCGAACATTTTTAAAACATAAATAAATTTCAATAACGATCTATAATTTAGAAATATTTATCAACATATCCAGAATAAAAATAGTAAATGGAAGAAGAAAAAGTTTGAGAAGCTCTGTTTTGGTGCGCATATAGCTGCACGTCAGAATAATCGCCTGTCTCGCGATCTCCGAGGTCTCCGCCTTCACAATACTGCATTACGCTATCATTCCCCCCCTCCCTACCCGTATCTTCTTTCCCATGTTGAATCATCCTCCTTTTTGCGCCACCTGCATCCCCGTTTCGTCTGCGACGGAATTGCACTCGAAGGCTCAAGTATGCGCGACGCATGATGAAAGGCGATCCTCGAGAAGGAGATCGAAAGTAGGCCCGCGATGTGTATAAAAGGGTACGAAACGAGGTTCTCTCTTTGAGAAAAGCGAGAAAAGGAGAGAGGGACGGGGAGCAGATAGAGGGAACATGGGTATTCCTCTCTAAGCGTTCTTATCCTCCGCCGTGGAAACTCTATTACGCGGATTTGGGTCGCGCGTCGTATTATGCAGATCACTCGAGTCGATCTGCGTGTAAGCTCTCTCGTTACTTACGGATTTTAATTATGTCGCGCGTCACGCGCGCTTATCAAGGAACTACCGCTCGGCGTGGTGTTATTATGCTTTATCGGTTATTCTATAACGCAATGAAGACGCAGCAAAACTAATAACAGTACGAATGCACGCACCACGAAACACCTGAGATAGGATATATCCGAGAACGCAGGTGTATATCGACATTACGTACCATTTATTCTTTATTCAACGGCCAAATTGCATTTCCTCGTAAAATTTTACGATTCAGTTAATGCACGCCGGACATCCAACGAATGGAAAACTTGCTGTCTCGCGCGCGCGCACGTAAAGTTTCCGACGAATTATCAATTGCCAGTTGCTTTTTGCGCGCGCGATTCACCCTGTCGCGATCTTTTTATATTCCGGATCGAAGAAGCAGCAGGAAAAATACGAGCGCCGGCTCGTAGAATATCGCCGATAAAACCATGTCGCGCGTCGGATACTCGACCGCCTGCGATAGAGCCCCGTTGTGCTTGGTCGACTCGTAAAGAAGAGAATCGGTGTGCCGGTGGCGAAATCCAGCGGCGCATTGAACTGCATCAGAGCCACATCGGGCTGCATCGCCTCGGAATCGTAAAGTACGAATTCGACGTGAGTAAACGAACACATACGACCCGGATCAATATCGTATTATAACGATCTTAGTGCATCGCGGCGGGATGATTACGCCCGAGAGATTATTAATTATTATCGCGTTTACCATCGAATGAAAGAGTTTCGCAGCAGATAATAGAATTCTTTTATTCATTTTCTTAATCCTTCTTCTCCTTCTTTTCTTGTTCGACTCTGTCCACTTCGTTTCTGCAATTTGCACAGCGAACTTTCCAACTTTTTATCAAGTGAAATTCTACTGTGATTAAACGATAATAATAAAACTCTGAAAATGAAATGAAGAAAAGGATAGTGGAAAAGCCAAGAAAACAAATCTTACTATTTAATTGTTGCTGACACGAATTAGCGAGACGTATTACGGTCTCTTTATCCATATAAATTTACCTACACAAATATCTACACTATGAAAGGATCGATCAGAGCCTTGGTTCCAACTAATCGAAAACGCCACACGAGCGTGTTAGGTAGCTCGGTCAAACGTGGTCCTACAAGAACTTCCGAATTCCCGAAGAAGCGTGAGTAACGTGTGAGCGAGGCTTATGTGACGGTCGGTCAATGCGGTTGCAACACAAGCGGCGGTTCTTCGCTACAATTTAACTTGGCATGAGAAACTGTTGGACGCGAGTTTCCTGATGAATATACCACGGTGGAGTTTACCAAGCTTATGTGTGCTCCATGTGCGGCTACATGTTAGCGCGCACATTATGTCACGTATGACGTTGGTCTAATTATGTATACTCAAACGGGACAAAATTATCGCGGTCATTATAGCGTCGCGTATATACAATATTTTCGCGCTTTAACGCGCGAGACTGAGTACAAAGATGAATTCTAGAAGCTAGGACGAAAACGCTACCGCCACTGTTTCAAAATACGGGAAATACGTTTAAAAAAATAAGCTTCACCTATATGCAAAAAAGGAATTAAAATTCCTTTCTTTTCTAAATGTAATTGTTAATTTCTTCTTTTAAGTATCGTAAGAAATACAAGAATACGGGAAAACGAATGTTACGAAATCCTGGATATGACGGAAAGAAAGGTTTAAATTTTTTCTCACGCGACACGAGGTATGGTGCTCGTGAATTTCCGATCGCGGTATGGTGTATCGGATTTGGCGATGGCGGGCTGATGCATATGTCACACTTGGTGAACGTAGACAGGAAGATAGGCAGGGAAAGACGCGGGGGTGGCACGGCACCAAGTCGCGCCGAAACGATTCTCGTCCGGGAGTTTACGTCCATTTTCATTTCGATGCGTCGCCAGCTTTTCACCCGTTGTACCGCTGGCATAGAATTGCGAAATCATTCGGTAAATTCGCCGACGAAATACGAGGGCCGATTAAACCGGGGAGATGGTGATGTCTCGTTTGGGAAGGGAAAAACAAGAACGGAGAAAGGATTACGTACATGTGGGAAAAGAACATTGGTTTCGAGATCGTTCAAAAGCGACTACTACGTCCGATAATTATATCCCGCGGCGACCTCCGTTTTGATTAACAACGGCGCTTCGTTTAACGTGACATTATCTTATTTAATTTGGTATACAAATATGGTTCTCCAAGCGTCTATTGACAATTACGTCAAATTACGTGCTAGGAAAAAAGACTAAGATACGTAAGCATTTGTTTCGCGAGATATTGATTATGCGGGTAATAAAAACGTGCGCGCGCGTCTTTCTCGCTTTAAAAAATTTTAGGACGAATCAAATCAAATAATCGCAAAGGCAGAATGAATCACAATTATTATTAAAACAACCCTCTCTTGTCTTAGTTGTTTTTAAGTAAATTATTAAAAGACAATAAAATACATATTCGCTTTATTCTGTTACCACAAAATCGATCGTATTCGTTCGTCCACGCTGAGTTTTGCGGAGAATCGACAGATTGAAATTATGGCAACGTTCGTACGAAAGAAAGCTGAATGCTGAAAAACGTTTACAGAAGGTAAACCTGAAAGACGCGCGCGGTATTTCGCACCTTACCCTGCCTCTTGCCAAGTCTGTCCCATTCGAATAAAATTCAATCGAACCTCTCTGACACCTCTCTGCTTATACGTCCCGTTCACGCATGCCATTTTCCACGTAATACACGTGTTACATTAAACGTAGTGCGCCTGCGAGGAATATTGCAATAACGAGCAAGAAAGCAGATTTCCAAAGAGATTTCCGTCGAGTGCGCATTTCCCCTTTCCGCGTCTTTTCCATCTCTTCCGCCGCTCTGTTGACGTTTCCTCCGAGTCTCTCATCCGGCGAAAGGAGGAAGGAACCGTAGATACCGTCATTGTGGGATAGGATGACCCATTTTATCGGAAACGTACACATGTAAGGACGGAATGAAAAAGGGGAAAACTCGGCATATCGTTACGAAATGAGTCGCGCGTCGTACCGTCCTTCAAAACGGGAGCTCGAACGAGGCACTTAACATAATTACTTCGCTTGACGGGATGCGAAAGCAATTGCCACTGAGACGGTCTCGACTTGAAGGATCGCAATGTCAACAAGAATTTCTAAGCGTTACAAATTATAATTTGGACGGAAAAATTAAAAAGAAAAAAAACAGCTCTGTGTAATATTAGTTTTAAAAAATTCGAACTGATGATTGCAAATATATCGTGTGATGCTTGATCTGTAAATAAAATACAAGATCCTAATAAGCATTAATCTTTATTAGATAAACTATATTTAATGGTTTCGTCAGATTTGAGATTCATGCAATAGCAAATATAGATCAATTAGTTGTCAAAAGAAACGTAATTCTTTCGTAGTAACACCGACAGATGTATCTCGTGCGAAAAAAAGTAAAAAAAAGAAATATGAGTGGCATCTTGACAGTTTATTTTAAACATCATAAAAACGCGACTCGCGCAAATTCGAAGAGCGCGTAAATCTATCCGCGAACGATGCATTTGAAAGTCCCGACAAGAAGGTAATCACCACCTTCTCTTTAACATTCTCGATCTGTTCGTAGAAATTGGAAACTATCCTATAGAATAATCATGCGAATATTCATCGAGATCTAGTACTTGTAATGATTTTTAATGTTCGCAACGAGACCGAATATATTAGAATGGTAAATTTTCTGGCAGTACATAGAATTACGTGATCCAACATATCGAATGATTACCAAATTAGATTCGCTCCTCGAGCTCGAACTATCTGGCGAAATCTCGATGCCACGTACGATCGTGGTAGGCAAACTTTGCGATCTCATCCAACATGCCCATCTTAACTTCCACACTCGCAGCAAGTTCCGCGCTCCAACAACTGTAGCTGGAGATTACACGTGCGCCAATTAAACGCGCGCATCCATATGAGTGTGTATGTATAATATATATGGCGAGCGAGCAAAAGAGAGAGAGAGAATATCAGCTACATCGTATGCCGCCGGCGATAATGCGATTCTTTCGCTACGTGCTTGACGAGGCGCAGCGCAACTCGGGCACGTAGGTGGATGAGACGGAACGACGCGACGCGACGCGTCACGACGGTAAGCTGAGGGAGAGGCGGATGCGAAACGAGTGAGAAAATTAGGTTCTCGTGCCGGGGATCGACGAGCGATGCGATCATCCGATCAGGCGGAAAGGGTAGGTTTGTTCGGGATTCTCGATCGCGGGACGCCACCGCTCACGTTCTCTCGCTCCTTCTCTCCTCTCTTGCCCGACACCTGTCGAAGGATTAAAGAGGATGCCCCCGTAGAGACGGACTGGGATTTAAAGCGCTGTGTGTGTGTGTGTGTGTGTGTCCGCGTTCCCCGCGAAACGTTTACCGAACAGCGATAGGGCAGAAGCAAGAGGAAGAGAAGGAAGAAGGAGCGAGAGCACGGCGTGAACGGAGGCAGTGAATTCACGCCAAGCCCGGGTTTTCGGTGAGGATACTCCCCCTGTTTACACGGCAAACGTAGGAAGTAATTCATCGTGGCTCGTCGCGACTAAATCCATTTCTGATTCACCGCCTCTATCCTTCCCGTCGCGCCGTGCGCACGAGTATTACTCGTGCCCGGCAGTAAGTACCCTCGTTACTGGCTGCCGGAGGGTTTGTTACCTCCGAGGAACCCTCGTGAGAGCTTTGTCTTCGAAGACACGCCGAGTACGCGGATGCTCGGAATTCCCACCGGGTGGATAGCGCCATTGTCAAGATTGCGAATTTGTCAAAATAGCGCGATCGAGACGCGAAAGGCAACTGATTCTCGCGCGATCGACGTAATTGCCCGAGAAGGCGCAAATTGATCGGGCGACCAATCATCTAACAAGAGCTAATCATTGGGCACTTCTACGGATAGCAATCGCAAGAGTTGGAAAAAAAAAACAAAATTCTCGTTATTTAGTGTTATTAGGAGTGAAATAGTAACATAAATATTTTCCACAGAGCGTCTTTGATACTTGACAACAATCGCTATGGATCGCACATGGAAGAAGATACGATTGGATCCGAATTTTCAGATCTACTGCTAGATAATTGTATACTGTCAGAGAAGATGGACTAACCTTCGGCAGAATTCCTCGTGGCAACGATTGAGCGAAGAAAGGTGGACTCACCATAGTGTCTTTGATATGATCAACTGGTTGCAGCAGGACCGCCGTAGTACCGAGTGTCCTGTGATGCTGCTGCTGCTGTTGCTGCTGCTGCTGCTGATGCTGCTGCTGCTGATGGTGGTGTTGATGATGATGAGGGTTGCAGTTAGCAACGATGTTGCAAGAGCAAGTGCAGGCGAGATTGCAGGCCTGCTGAGCACCGAAGAGATGTCCTACCAGCCCCGGGGTGATCGCTGCTGCCGCCGGGTTGTTAATGCCGTTTAGCAGGGGCGGGGGCAGGGGCACCGCACCACCCGGGACGAACGGGTACGAATGAAAATACGTGGTGATAGGGGAACGTGTCTCGTCAGCGCCGATGATCGTCTCCGCGAGCCAGGATTTGCTCGATGGGTGCAGCAAGAGATTGCGACTCGTAGCGGCCGCGAACGACTGCTGCAGGCCCCAAAGGGTCCGTGCGCGTTCCTGTGCGTTCCAACAGGCACGTTCCAGCGACGCGGCCTGGTAGCGAGTGGTTTCCGTTTTGCACGAACGGCTCCACTCGTACGAGGGCCACCACAGCTTGTACGAGTACCCTCCCTTATCCTCTCCCCGCCGGTCCCCGTTCAGGGACGGTCGTCTTCCCCGTGTTTCTCTTATTTTTGCTTCCTCGTCGTCCTCCCCTTGGGACAGGACGCTCGATCGGCCGTTTTCTTTTTCCTTCCCTCTCGTTCAATGAACGAGCCAACTAACGCCCGTTCGATTTCTCGATTACAGCGAGTTCCACGCCGATCCCGATAGAACAGCGATGTAGAAAGAGAGAAAAAGAGATCACGCACGTTCAGCTGACGATCGACGCTCGCGCAGGTTGCGGATAGTCGTCCGGACGGGAGAAAACGCGCGGTGTAGTTAGTCTCTTTGACTTTAGTACCGTACTTTGGTAGGCGCGTATACACCAAACAGTCTCGAGTCTACTTACGAGCTAGACATGTACACCGACACACGCACGCAAAAACATACACACGCGCTACTCTTACACGTTACATCGATACAACAACGACGTCTAAGCGTTCGTATCTACATATGCAATTGTGACAGCCGGATGGAGATCCCTAAATGATACGTGCGAGGATATTTACCCTAGGAGGAACGGCGAACGCGAACGCGTCGTCGAAAGTGAGCTTCCGAATGATTGTCAGTGTGTGAGCGAGCAGAGGGGGCGACAGTTATAACCACGAAGAGGGAGATCCGCGAAGGGGCGGATGGTGACGGGTGATAGACAAGAAAGAGAGGGGAAATTTACGCGTGCGGATTAAATATGTACTTAGTGTGCAGAAGAGGCGCGAGAGAGACGGAGGCGACTTCGTCTCTCGCTTCGCACGATTCTCTTGCTCGTGTAATTGAAACGACGTAGGTACGTGAAATATATCTTTTTTTTTTAAACCTTCCTTCTTCACGCTCTTTTCTTCTCGTTAATCCTTCCTACTATTCGAGCGAATATTCTATCGAAAAAAAGGTGATACACCTCGAGTTACACGCTAAGAAAACTAGTTGAAAATGATTGTCACGAAGATTGACAGAGAGTAGTCCTATTGCCGGACCAGGGAAAGAGATTTTTAAGTTTCTTTTTTTTTATCCTGTAATATGCCTTAATCGTTTATCACTTTGCGGTCTGTTTTTCCACGCTGCCGTATTTATGCCGTATTATGAATCACGTGTTAGCGACTCGCGGCGTGCCAATCGGATATGTTTTATACGTATAAACGTATGTTAAGTGTAAATATATGTATGTATATATATATATATCGATTGTGTATATATATATATAATGTAGATGTTAATGTAGAACGTGTAGAATCACACGTAGAATTGGTAGAGAGGCTGAAGATCACATAAAGACACGAAAGTCGATCGCTCGACTTATTTTTCATTAGACACATACATTACTGCTCTGACCGAAAAGAAGTCGCAAATACTTCCCCTCTCTTTCCCTCGATATGTCCCAACCCACTACAATTACAATTGATTGTCTTAACGCGATTCTCTTTGTTCCTCGGATCACCTGACGACGCAGATGTTACGATATATTGTGTTTCTTAATTTTTTTTTCTCTATTTTATACTCCTAACTTTAGCCTAAAAACTTAATGAGAAACGAGACTCGTTTTTACACATACGTTTTACATATCTAACACAACCGAGATTCTCTCCGTTTTATTACTATTACTTGATTGTTCTCAAACCTCGCGGGATTATTCTTGACGATTAAACGTCTGAACGACTATCATTTAGTGACTTAATTAACGATTACTATTAAATCTCGCGAGAGAGCGAGAACCGTGACGTATCTTTTTCCACTGTTTTCTTCTTTCTCTCTCTTTCTCGATCGCTCTTACTCGAGACGATCGGCGGAAGAAGTGCTGAAATGAGACAACCGCGTGGCCCGTCTCGCGTCTTTTCGCAGAGATATGTATTCGTCTATTCGTGTCGACTGCTCGGCTATTCGGAGGAGCTTCTCTTGCCGAATGTTCGGTCTCTCGTGACTTTCCGCAGCGATCTTTCATTCAGCTTGACATATTCTTTCCAGCAGCAATGAAACGATGTGATCAGAGGGGGAGCAGAGAGGAACCGATCAACAGTTCCTCGCCCAATTCATTCCCGGCTGACGTGTGTGTGTCATGAAAAATGTGCGTCAACGACGACGGCACGACAGCTACGACGACGACCTTGAATCGCTCGCAGTTCAAGTCCGGCAAGTTGTCGCTTCACGACACCGGTGGCTCGCGCTCGGCACACACAGGCACACACACACACACGGACTCAAAGAGGGGAGACAATGGGGCGCGCAGTCAGAGGGCTGCTTTATGCATGCGTACTCGGCGTACGGAAAGAGAGAGAGAAAGAGAGAGAGAGAGAGAGCGGGAGAGAGCGAACGAGGTATAGCGTTAAACGTGCTGGGGGAGTCCCTTCGCGGTGCTGATCACGTGGACTTGCTCCAAACGTTGTCTTCCTTTGCCTTCTCTCTTCTTTGCGTGGCGTTTCTCAGACGGCGGCGGCGACGACGGCGACGGCGACGGCGGTGACGATGTGGACGAGAGTGACGTCGGCTCGTACGTACACGGTGCTCTTACGCGCGCGTACTTTCACGGATTGAGGCGGCAAGATAAACGGAAGCGGAAGAGAGAAGTCGAGAAAATTGCTCGCGGCGAAGAGAAGGAAGCTGACTGTTAGTTAAGGGGGGTGACAGTGGCGCGTGTGTGTCTGTCTGTGTGTGCGTTTGTCGTATGAGCGCTTATACCGTGGGTCTCGCACTTGTGTGTAGTCGTGCGTTCTGTGGCGGATGTGTGTCAGTCGGCGGTGAAGGAGTCTAGCGTGGAAGGAGACAGACGTGGCAGAGACGGAGGAAGAGAAAAAGGAAGGGAAAAAAAGAGGAAGAGAGAATGTGTGTGGAGTGTATGTGTGTTGTGTGTGTGTGTGTTCGTGAAAGAGAGAGAGTAACTCGGAGGCGGAACGATTAAAGTGCGTCCTACTCGATCGCCTAGCTTGACACAACTGAGGAGCGTCTCTCTCGCGCGGCGCCGCGTAAGCTTCCGCCGCCACCGCCGACGCCGCTGCTGCCG
>VBVR01002582.1:1588-21742 GCA_011638315.1 Tetramorium parvispinum
TTTGTTATTAATAAGAAAAACAATATCTGTTTCAAGAAATTGTTAACTTCATTAACTTAATCACAAATTTTTTTATAAAATTTCTTGCTCAACGTACTTAAAATCTTAATTGTATTTTAATTGTATTCTTGATGCACTTCCGAAATTCATTACATAGTAAAAATTAAAATATAATCGCGAAATCGCATAAATTAAAGATCACGATATTAACTGTTATTTACTTAGAGAGTTTAAAACATCATCGATATTTGTAGAATGAATGAAACAGAAATGAATGAAACACAATATAATATTACGTTTAGTATATCTTCATATCAGAAGTATTATTAAGTATTTTGAAATCGAATATTATCGTTTTCGTATATCATCGCTTCGTGCATCATAGTTTACAGTAACAGATTGATAAATGTAAATGACGTATGTAATAAATTAAAATTGAAAGATATTTATTTATTTGTAGTTATTAAATTAATTTATAAAATAGTGTTTTTTAAAAATTTATAAACTTTTTAATTAATTAAGATTAAATAAATATTTGGTCTGATGTATTCGATTCGAAATTATCTTCGAACGTGGAGACATACATATATGAGGCTGACTCTACGTGTGCGCGCGCATATATCATGGCCGATTGATCAGAAGAGCGTATCTGTTGCGTAAAATTGATAGAAATAATTTATATTTAGCGCGTCGCGTATTCAGATTTATATTCTTTAAATTTTCTCTTCTAAATATCCCATGTGGGCAAGCTGTTTTGTTCGTAAATAATACGTATCACATAAATAAAAGATAATATATAATATTACTCGTAAATCGCTTGGTGTACAAAGTTATTCAAAGCGACAGTGATAAGGAACGTTAGGCACGAGCCCCGGCGAACAAACCAAATCCGCCTCTTCAGTCAATATCCTAATACGGTTTATCTCGAGCTATTATCTACTTCATTTGTCACAATTACGGGGCTCGTAACCCTTTTGCGCGCATGCCTTGTTGCGATATCTCGATCGCATGCCATCAGCATGACAGTTCCCCTCTTACTCAGGGCAGAGAACCGAAGAGGGGAAGTGGCTGGTTATCACTGCCTGCCTGCCGGCTGGCTGGCTGGCTGACTCTCCGTATCGCTTTCCGTGTATTGCGGCAGGTCAGTAAATCCGAAAACGAGCTTTACGATTTGTTTACTCCGTACTGGGTTATGGGACCCGGTTATATAGCCGTAGGTATGCGCGGGCTATGTGATCGCGGCCATAAACGCGTCTGTTATGCGCTCGTAAACCGTGAGAGCCCCACTCAACGCCACGGCGCGCTATAGCGGTGTTTCCCCTTCTGCGGTCGTGCCTCGTAAAACACTTGTTTTACGATTGCTGCCTATCGTTGACGATGCTGCCACCGTTCGCGCGGTGAAAGTATTCAATGCGTTATCTGGATCGTCATTCTCTATCCCGTTTCCCGATCCTTTCCCTTTCCACACTCATGCTCAATAGGGTCTGAAGGACATCGACACACCGTGTACGACCTTGGGGACGAGCAAGGCTATTGGGTCAACTTTTATCACGGATGTCTATAGCTCGTGGTAAATTTTACATATTATGTAAAATCTAATCTTTATTAAAAAAAAAAGATTTATGTATTTCATTAACATTTAAATAAATTAGAGTTCAATCCTTTTTATTATGGACACACTTATGAAAGAGAGAGAGTTAAACAAAATGATTCCTTTGAACATCATGGCGTACTCATTGCGTGTGCCATCAATTTTCTCTCGCAAATAAAGCTGCACCTTATTAGGATTGTTTCGTCCCATCTTATCGTCTGTTTTCGTTATCGCACACAATTCTCATTGATACATCAAGCCTCCTAATTCATCTCGTATGTTCCGTACAAACATGCAAATCGCATCGTAGAGTAATGGTTTCGTGTCACGATCAGTGCGCCTCTAGCGGTCGACGCGTTTTATCGACGACTGCTCTATCGGCGATGACGCCACGCTTCTCTACGTCACGGGCTTGACGTCATCGGCGGGTCTAGAGAAGGAGCGACGACAGGCTGGATGTGACGTAACTGGATCTAGAGGGAGAGAAAGAGACGGGTTGCGCCAGCCATGCTGCTGTAGGTAGGGGAAGGAAGAAAAGGGAGCCATTATAGAAGGGGCGCGACTAGGCTGAATCCTCCCCACCGGCCCGGTCGGCCCACCGAGGAAACAGCTGTCAGCTGCGTGGAGTTGCGGACCCGCAACTCTCACCCACCAACCCTCCTACATTCTATTCTATGTACATGTGTGCGTTGGTACATGTGTCCTGTGTCCCAACCTAAACTCATCCAGGCACAGAATCAGCCGGGCTGCCACCCACCCCTGTGATGTTAAAATATTCTGGTGGGCGAGCGAGCGAGAGCGCGCGGGACGGGAATAGCTCGGGAGAATTATGGCCGCCTCCGAGAATCAAATAACTCTTTAATCCGCGGGCGCGTGTACGTTGCTCACGCTTCTTTCTACCGTATGTCGTTTGTCTCGCTTCCGCTCTCTCTTGCGCACGTTGTAATTTTCTCGTCTCTGTCATTGATCCGATTATCCGCGATCGTGACACGTTAGCACTTATTTATGTCAAATTATTGATTCGAGAGATTTTTATAACTTGTAGAAATTTATGTTTTAATTTTGGTGACAAGAAATCAATATTATTATATCTAAAGAAAATAAATATATAATAATCAAAATGTTGGCTCTATCTTGCAAATATATGTATAACATCATCTATTATATAATAAACATCTATAAATTATCATTTATTAAACTATTGTTAAAATGCAAAAATTTATAGAAATAAAAAGAATTGTTGGTAAAACGAATTCCATGTTGAATATTATATCAATTTGATTAATATTGAAAATTAATAATTTAAATAGCATTATATTAGATAATATGTCAAATACATTTGGAGATTAAATTATATAAATGATTAATTTTAAATTAAATAATTTATTTCGATATACAGAATGAGTGAAGAAGAAGAGAGAGAGAGAGAGAGAGAGAGAGAGAGAAGGAATGTACGTGTTTGTGTGAAATAGAAAATTATTATTTCATGTAAATTTGCAAGACTAACAAACTCTACCATATGTGTTAAGAGAAGATAAGAATGTTGTTGAATGCGTGTGTAATGATGTACTGAATGTAATTAAAATGCACGATGTGTTTTTTTCCCGTTTATGCGGAAATCACGAGTAAGTACATCCTTCATGGCGTGTATGCACGCAGATTAAATATCGGGCAATCGTTTACGTGTAAGAACATACGCGTTTGCGAGGGGCGCCAGGAAGATATATCGTTCCGCTAATTTGTTCTTCGTGAGCAAATCCATTATTAGGCGGAACACGAACTTTTGTGACTAATTGTAAGTAACGTGTGCATGCTTGAACGACTATTACAGAAACTTGTATCAAACATGCTTCCGCACACGTGAGAAAATTGAACTATTATGCCAAACAATTTAATTAAATTTGGCATAAAAGAAAAAAGACATTTTGTACTTTTGTTTATATAAAACTTTTTTGAATCGTGTTATGTGCGTTCAAAAATATTTCAAAATATTTAAATAAGAAGTTTCAGGAACATATAAAAACAATTTCTCATCTTCTTATTATTTTTGTGATAAAAATTTAAATTGTAATATGCAATTATAGATTTATTTAATATTGAAACTGAAGAATTTTAATAAAAATATTTTTAACTTAAATTTTTGTGTGTAAACAGTTAAATAGACTTACTTTTTAAAGATGTGTTTAGCTATTGTAAGAAAAAGGAATGACACTACAATATTTATTGCAAAGGTATATGTCACACAAAAAAGTTTTTGTCGTTATTGAAGAACGGTTATGTCGTAAAATTAAAAGACAAATAAAAGTGCCAAAAGGGACATCTTTCGGTTTGTGGTCTTTCTTAACGCGAGATTTAAAAAGCAGACCACAATTTAATTCTGAATTTTTTTCGCCCATAAACATATGTAAGCGACAAAAGCATAAAAAGATGCCTCATAGAAACTTTTTTTATGGTTGTTCTCTATTCAATGTGAAATATTCGATCCTGGAGGAGACCATATGCATTTATATAATATTCTTTCTTAACTGATATTCTTTCTGAATTGTACATATTTTTTTATTTCAAAATAATTTTATTGATTAGTATGTATAATTTCAGAATTTAATAAAATTCAATAAAATAGCACGAATATTATCTAAACGAGAATTTCGAAAGGAAAAAATTTTGTTTCGTGGCCATTGGTCTCTCCAAGGTCGAGCAAGTACGTAGTCATAAGTGGACGTGGACAACAGTCGGTCATCGGTGGGGCTATAAATCGGCGGGTGACGTTTTTTGTCTGTACCGAAGGTACCGGGCAGAAAAAGGCGAAGGAGAAAAAAAAAGAGGCGTCGTGGCAAAAACTCCAACGTTCAGCTTGTTATAAGCGGTCCCCGGTTAGGCGGACGCCAAGCAGTAGGATGACGTGGGATCCAAAGGGGACCGAAGAAGAGAAAGAGGGACTAGAGAGGGAGATCCAGAAGGAACAATGCCTAAAGTCACCAGGAAGAATGTGGTCCGTCGGGCTACGAAAACGAACAGACTCACTCTGTCCGTTCCTCCATGGAGGACCATCGATACTCTGCAAATCTTTCTACTGGCAATAGAAAGAATTTAATACATTGCTTAGTATTACATCACGATTTGTTACTTGAAAACACGATTTAATTTCACAAAAATAGAAAAAGCGAGTTTCTAAGAGTTTTTAAAATAACGGCTGAATATTAATTCAAACCTGATAAAATCTTTCTTAAATAATCATAATTTATATAAAGTATATATTTTAAATAATTATAATATTGAGAGAAATAATATGAATATTATTAAATTGAATATTGTAGATATTATATATTGTATAATGTTTGAAATATTATTTCTCTTTTCACATTTATTTCAAAAAAGAAATGTTGCTAAACGACTTTTGTCTGCTGAAGTTTTCTAATCGCAATCGTATGTGTTTACAATAAATCACATTCAATCTGTATATATGAATAATATTTTAATATTATCTTATGATATTTTTGTATGATATTGTAATTCTTATGAAGCAATCAAGAAATATCTAAATTTATATCAGTTTCTTGTTAATGACAGTGAACGAAAAACGAATCTAGAAAAAAAAACCGAAATCTGCAGGCAATGCTGCTGGATACGTTCATTAACGTCATAAATAATCGCATAGACGTAATCTGACGATTTATTGCAAAACTGCATTTATATCGAACATGTTATATGCATAATCGGATCATAAAAATTAATTGTAAATAAAAATACGCAATTAAGATTTTTATGTAATCTTCGATAAATTCGGAAATTATGTTTTTTTCTATTACGCAAAAAATGACGCGAAAAATAATGCATTTTAAGTAAATGTCAAGAAATTTTATCACGTATTATACACTGCAGGAATTAACGATGTCAAAAATTATACTGTTCTCTCACATGAGAAATATATTTATTTCCGAAATAAACTTTATCTCCGACGACAAACACTTTTGCTAGCAAACGAACAATTTATCGCGATATGGCTTGCCAGCTGCAAAAAGAAATTGCTTTTCTTTCGATTTTTCGCGCGTTTTTCTTATAACGCAACTTCGTTGTGATGCCCGGCCCCACCCCTTCCTTGTCGCCGAGAAAGTTTCCGCCGGTTGCGCAGCCGGCGCCTATGAGCACTCGCAGATAGGAAAAAGCGAGTTGGGTGGCTGTAAGACGGAGAAGAAGGAGGTGGTGGAGGTACGCGAATAATAAAAATCGGCCTCATAACTCACACCATGTGCCTCAGCGTGGGGTGGAAGAAAAGCAGAAGGGAGTGGGAGGGTTGCCTGAGCTTCTTATCTCAACGCTGGGGTGACATTAGCGCTACTACAGCAATTCTCTCTATACCGCTCTTCACGGCACACCGTCTTTGCTCGCTGCTCTTACTGATGTTATAAAGCAGTGAATATTAACAATGATTTGCATAATAGGAAAGATTTATTCAAAAGATTACGTCAATTTAAGAGAGTACGACATTGATATAGATTTTAATAGCGTTAAAAATAAAATTAATTTGTATTAATTTGTTTATATATTTATTAGTGAGTAAATTTAGAAACTCGATATATAGACGAACAATTAAACAACCGCAATTCACGGAACATCCGTTCGTATCGTGCAACGGATTCCGTTGCTGGCTTGTACATGATGAAGTGAAATGGGCCGGCCACTAATCGGCAATGGCCCGAAAGACTGGCGGAGTATCGTAAACAACGTCACTATAATGTACCCACGTGCTTTCGCGCACCCACCGTCGCTCTCTTCATACGCGAACAAGGTAATCAGCTGGATCATTCATGGTGTACAATAAATTCTTTTCCGTTTAATATTATCCGTCGTACTAGATAGATGCGACAGTTTCACAAACATTATTCGAAATTATCAAATCATAATATATTCATAGATAAAACATAGTTATAACATATAGGATATACAGGATCGCGATATACGGTGCAATTAATTACTAATTTATGATCTAATAGATTATCGATTTTATCATGCGTGTACAGTACAGACGAAAAGATAGAGTTTGGCGTTCGAGAAGTGATGAAAGCAAAATCAGGATATATTTAAATGCGCGTAAATCTGAAATTAAGAATCGTTTGCGAGGATTATCCCCGATAGAAAAGCGGAGAGTTCGAAACACCTCCCGGTAAATTCCGCGCGCGCAATAGTACATACTCGTTCGTCACTGCCGGTGAACGCGCACAAGCGCGTATTTCTAACGCGCTTGTACAGAGCAGAGAGATGAGTGAGCTCGGGCGCGCGGTGGTGGATGGAGCGCGCGAGGGGGCGGCAGGGGGTGGGCACAAACAGGGGATGAGACACACGCGGAGAGTTATGACGCCGCACAATTAGCAGTTCGTGTGAGAGAGATCGATCGCCGCCGAGAACATACATCAACGATGTAAACTCAGGACGCGTATCGTCTCTACGCGTACATCCCGCGGATTCCGCGTAACAGTATGCGTAAATGTAGATGTGCTGTTCCGCTATTTTCGTCGATTTAACCCCGGGACGGGCGCGGACGCGCAGCGCCGCGCCACACCGCCTCTCTCTCTTTCTCTCTCTCTCTCTCTCTCTCTCTCTTTCTCTACCGGGGAATAATGCATTTTCGTTTTAGTTTAAATTGCAGCCGACGGCAGTGCGCAGCACGAAAATTGGACGTTTGTTTAGCACGCGTCGCGTCGGCCTGCGCCAGACGAGAGACGCCGTAGTGTTTTGTCAATAGCGGGAGATTTAGTTTTGGATAACGCCCCGTGTGTGTGTATGCACGCCTCGCGACGGGCGCGCGACGCTAACGCCGACGGGGGCGCACCGCCGATGGCTGCGCGCCGATTCGTCATGTTATCGCTACTTCCGTTTATGCTTCATTAATTTTAATTAATTTCAGTGTCGTTCGTTACCGCCGCTCGCGCGCGCTCTCCGCGAGCGTGATTAATTAAAGTCGGGGTATTATCAATGTTTTTAATTAATCCGTTGTAAATTGACTTTGTAAATTATGTTTGATACCCGCGAGCCCGTTATCGGGATCTGAAGTTATGATTCGCTATTCAGCCCCGTTAGGAAACCGATATTTTCCGTTTGTGTCACGCGCCGCCGTTAAGCCGAATATTTACTTTTAAAAGATTTCACCTGCACAAGCGGTAGTTGACTTGAAACCAGTTTTACAAACGGCTATATAGCTTTTCCGCTATTTACCGTTTACATTTACGGCTATTTGCTGATATTATTACTCGAGATATAATTTCGACTTATTATTGACAAAACTGATTAACGTTTTTTATATCGCGAACATTTGTCTACGGAATATACAAATCTGTTTATGCTACGCTAAGGGCTCGATTTACGAAGGAAAATCAGGTGTAACAATTTACATTATTATCAGCCTAGCGTTTTCGCTTTCGCTGCCCGCAGCGACGAAAATAAGGATAAAAACGCCGTTGAATTACCTGCAGTTTTTCCATCTGACAAGAAAGCCCTCCATAGTAGCGTATAATTAGCTAAGAGACGAATATTGCCTCCAGCCGCGTTGTCGTCAATCAGAGTAATTCACTTTCGCGCCACTTGAAGACGAAGTCATCTCTTCTCGAGCACCATGGACGGAAACTGTACGGCAGTATTTCTCGAGGGGCGCGTGCCACCGCGCTAAGTTACGAGGCGTTTATGAGCCATAAGCGATTCTACGGGCTAGATAGAGTTACTTAGAGGAGTTATTTCACTACTTTCAAGATGGAGAGAGTGGGACGGGCTAAGTTTGATGCGTTCGCAGCACCTCTGCTACGGATAGATCAGAAGGACCGCCTGCGACTGCCTGATTTACTATGGTGGACCGTACGTTCCTAGGGATCTGCTCTACCCTGCCTGCGGTACGACAGGATTTTGTGACGGGGATAAAAGGGGGACGGGCTAGAGACAGAGGGATAGGAGATCGTGAGGTGGGGCTTGTGAAGAGCGGCTTTGGGGAGCTTCCTTCACCAACGTGTCATCAATAGATGCCCCCTTTTATACCTCGTTTTATCATTCTTAATTAAAGAATTTAAACGGTCTTACAATTATAAAGTCGGAGAGTCTTAATTAAATATATCATATCTCAAGTAGATTTGTGTCACATACAAATTATTGTAATAAAAAATGTTTAGAAATTTTACTAAAAACTTAATTACATTTTGTTCTGATGAATTAAATAATTCATCAGGAGCATACAATAATAGACGAGATGGACATGTACTTATACTGTGCGGATAAATTTTTTTAATATAAAATTCTTCGCTTTTTATGCGAACGATTATCCCTTGTTGAGGAAATTGCAACTTTTGAACACAGTTTATGTTTAAACCATGGAAACGACCATATGCGTACAATCGTAAATTCTTGTCTACATTTTCGTAGTATAGCTGCATTTCGCACTGCATTGCAATGTGTAAAACTTGAAAGGCAACATTCCTGCATCTATACGCGGCATCTCTTGGATTTTTTTTTCTAGTATTTGTTCGAAACTGTCCGTATTATCTTATGTATGTTTCATTGAAGTTATGATAAATCCAACTTACTTATTAGAAATTGCAATTAGTTTTTTGTACCCACCCAATTTCAGCGATAATAAAGTAAAAACAAAAAATTGTTGTATACTATACGTTATGTATAATATATATAATATATAAATTTTGTATAATATATGTAAAATGTATTATAAATAAAAATTATGTATATGATTACACAAATTTGTTACATATGCCTTTATTTGATCAATTAGGCAGCATTTCAGTCAGCTTTCCTTTTAGATCACGGTTATATTACGGTTATCTGCTATGGAGAGCTTATGCAACAATAGTCCCTAGGGTGCGACCCTACAGTTCAAAGGTACGCGAACGTCGTGTGGCATTTTCCTTTCTATTTTTTTTTTGGTAGACTTTTTTACGGACCAATAGATTCTTTTGGGAAAGAATTAATAGCATTCTTATGCTAGCGCTGTTTTCTTCATGGTGACGTGACTTATGAGGTTTTTTTTTAGTCAAAAGAGTACAAACATATGCGATGTTTTGTGATAGGATTTCTTCAAAAAGTGTTACAGAACATTAATTCAGATGTTTGAATCGTGAATGAATACTTAATTGCTTGGAAATTCAAGACATAAATAGTGGATATTATACTCGCAGACGCATATATTATACACTCACAATATCAGAATAATTAACTAACAATTAATTAAGTTTAATTGAAATATGATAATTCGGATGATCTCTGTACACGTTTTATCAAACTCATGTGTTGTATAAATCATGTCGCGTATAATTATAATTATAGCTTATTTTATAAAACATATGACGGGAAAATAAAATTTTAATAGTTTCTATCCTTAGCCATGATTATATATCAGTGATTTGCTTTTGAGGGTTGCTATCACTAACGTTCGCAGGGGAGTCAAACGTGCGGTGAAGAGGGGATGATAAACGACATCATCGGCTGGCACGGCGCTACGATGGCGAAATCCATAACTGTCATCACTTCTAAACTAGATCTGGGAGAATTCAGATTGCCTCCCCGTTTCGCGTCGACAGGTTAGGAAATTCGTGAAACATGCGGAATGATTGAAGCGTGCGTTTCACGGCGCAATTAATAAAAGATCTCAACTCAGACTGAATGAATAAAACGAATAAACGAATCAATAAGCCACTTTTCGCAAATGTAATATTTTTCTTTTTCGTGTTTATTAAAACAACATATGATTTGAGAAATAAAAGTTATATGGTTTTATTTTATATATTTTTAAATTAAAGAGTGCAAGTATTATTCTTTATATATAGATAAATAAAAAATGTATTAATATTTTTAATATTAATAAATAATAAATAATTTTTAATATTTCTATACAATTAAAGATTCTGTCACTTATTATCAGATAGTTAAGGCTTTGCATGAGGAATACAAATTAATTCTAGATTCGTTGAATGATAAGAACAGGTAAGAATTGGTCGGCCAAGAGGGTAATGGAACGCGACTGTCTGTACAGTCGAAAGAGTAAGGAAGGTATAGTCAAGTGCGACCGCAAGGCCACAACCGCAGTGTGGGAAGTGAAACGAGCCGAGTGGCGTGGCTTTTAATGGAGTGAGGGAAACAACATTAAGTTAAGAGCAAAGCAGGGTGTGAGAATTACACGGAAATAACTGTAACTGCCAGTAGAAGCGGCGCGAAAGGGAGTGGAGAATACGATTCATAAACCAGCAATTACCCTGTTGCCCATCCACAAAACAGCGCGCGATCCTCAAGATGTCGCGCGATTATGTATTCCTCGAGTGTTGAAGCCAACAATTCAAGGTGCAAAACATCACGTGCTAATATTTCATTTTGTATTTATTTTAACTAATGAGATAGAATACACGGTACGTGTATTCTACGACATTTATAATGCCGTAATATATGTGCATATTTTGTTAAATGTTCACAATCTATAAAAATTTAACGATTTCATCTACATTAATCACGTAAAGTTTAAAACTTGTAAATATGAATAACTACAAACACAAACGGCTTTTGTATTTATATAGAAATACATTTGTAAACCATTTTTCTGATTTTATATAAAATTATAATTATTTGTTAAAGTTATTACATTTGTCACTATCATTCTAACAATAATAAAAATATTATTATTTCATTTATAGAAGACATTGTATAACTAATAATAAACGGAACTTCTAAAGTATTGACAGAATAAGGGTTAGGAAGTTCTCGATGTATTACGCGGGGGATGCAATTTATCGAATGATAAATTTCAGGGAGATAGGATCGCGCGCGGTTAGATTAAACGACGATTCCTTCTCTTCTCCGCTTCTCGTTTCCACCACCTATTCCATCTACTGACTTCCCAAAGTAGTGAAATTAAATATAGGGGTCGAATTGCAGTCTCTACGGTAATATAAGCTTCTCTTCGTCTTCTTCTCTTTACTTTTTTTTTATCTTCGAATCCCAACACAAGACCCTTCACTATTTTTATCTCTTGCTCTAGCCACCTTCTCTATCCTTATCTTTAACCGCAGACTTTTCTCTCCATCGTGACAAACACCTCCCTCTTGTATCTGAAAGCTACTGAGCTAGTGTCCCTTCGATTTAGATACTGATGTTATAGCTTACCAACCACTATCGTGTGAGAGGGATGCACAAAATGAGTTCGATCCTAAACTATCAATACACTTTCTTCAAATTTATGAGAATTTGTAAAGGATAGCAAAATTTATATCTTGTATCTATCAATCAGGTGAATAGTAAATATTTCAAAAAGAGATTTAAGAAGTATTAAATTAAATTTTTTACCCGAAGTTTAGTGAATCTCAATTCTTTTCTTGACATAAATAATATTATAGAAATGATGATTTCTTATTCAGAATACGCGCAAAAAGTATATTTGTCAAAAGAGTCAGCTATTCTTATTCGCGTATATCGGATATTTATATATTAATTAAAATGTTTTACATCAGTCTTTTCTATCAAAATAATATAAAAATATTCAAATAATTGCACATTTAAATAGAATACATAGAAAAAGATTGCCGGGAAAAGGCAAGTAGAGATTTTCTTCAAATTTGCCGGCTTTGCATTGGTTTACGGTTATACGTTCCTCTCAAGTGATGCGACTTGGTTTCTTTACGAGCCGAGCGAAACTTGGAGAATCCGCGAAGGTGATGAGACAGATAAGGCTAATTCCGGGTATTTCGCACCCCGCCGCGATACGTTGAAGCGCCGACCATGCCTCGGCAGAGACAAACCCCTTGCTACAGCAGCCCCTATCGAGGGAGTAAAGGGCGGTGGCGGAGAGAGTGGACGAGTGTGTGGGTGAGTGGAGAGCAGGGCAGAGCAGCAGCGTGCTGCCCGCACCAGGCGCCCCTTCGCATATTTCACCGGGAATTTACGAGCCTCGATACGACAGGGAAATTGCAAGAATGGCGGAGTAATCTATCTCTCCTTGCCTCTATGGGCTCTCTCTTCTTTTCCCAGGTTCCCTTTCCCGAGCGCTCTTCTTCTCGCACACATATGTAGACACATGGATACTTATATGCGCACCCACACATGCTCGGAGAAAGAAGGAAACTCCTGGGTTTTCCATATAGATAAAAAGGATTTGTCCTTCCATTTCAAGTCGCCGTTATCTTCTAATTGTGTTATTGTGATAAGAAACTGATCTGTTAGCTGTCACTGTGAATTCTTGATAAGTGCTAGCGGTTTTCTTACTCGCGCGCGTGTGCAAAAGAGAGAGAGAGAGAAAGAGAGGAAGAGAAGGAAAGAGAGAAATCATTATATCCCTAATGTGTGATAGTGTGTATATTATTAACGAGTTAATTAATTAAGAATAGATTACATAAATCATAAGGCGTCAAAACAATAGTGTATCAACCCTCCTATTGCGCAATAATTATGCGGAAGATTGCCACGACCATTCATCCGACTTGTTTTATCGCCATTTTCCATCCACATCTTTCACCTCACAGGGGTGAATAACGGCCGATACGCATGTGCTGCAATTACGGGGCATATATCAAATTTATTCGGAAGCACTCTTGAATCAGATTCAGAAAGAAAATAATGTAAGACAATAAATGACTTATAAGCGTTCGAATAAATGCTCGAAATTCAATAATAATATTTACGCAAGCAAAACTTATCTTAGCTTGTTTTGAGAATATCTACGTTTATCGGAACTTAATTGAAATGTGAAATTATGATTCGCCGTGAAATTGTGCTACACTTGTCCGTTCGCGTTTCACAATTATGTTCGCCGCGTTGTTTAAACTGCGAAAAGAGTCACGGCCGACACGTTGCTGGACACGATTATGTGTAATGTACCACGTTTTGTAGAGAGAAGGACACTCGTACTCAACGAGCCAGCGCAGAGAGAGAGAAACGGGGGCGGGGAGAGGGTGAAGAGAGAGAATGAGTGGAGGCACACCATAGGTAACTGTACTTGCTATACATGGATAATACATATACACACGGAGGAAGAGAACCCCCTATGTCACGGCTCGGTGTGTGTACCTATATCCACATAACGTACTGTATCGTACCCGCGGCCGGCGGCCAGTTTAATTTAACACAGCAGCTGTAATCCCATCCATTACGCTCGCGGTAATATACGATCGCTCGAGATTCATAGTCCGTTTTTTCACTAATTAACAGACGGGACAAATCGCTCCACCGATCCGCGCACCTCCCGCCCTCTCCTCCCCCCCCGCGCCAGTAACCCCTCACCACCCCTCTGCCGTCACTCTCCCGCCGCGCGCGCGCGCGCCCGCGCGGATTCTTCATTCTCTTTTCGTTCACCGATGAACGCATTGTTTCTTCACGCTCAAATTTACACACTGTTTCGCGTAAATTCGAGTATGCTTCATTCGCTCGCTATTGGCTCGCAATCCGTCTGATTGTCGGATATCAAATGCTTTGCTTTTTTTCCCCGCTGCTCTGAAAATCATTACACCTGGCACCGAAAGGTCCCCTAATGATGATACACACGTTGAGCTTGCTGTATAGAATCGGCGCATGATATATGTGTAATTTTTCTTGTCGTCGTTGAAACTCTTTTTTTGTCGAGCGGGTGTTAAACGATAATTAAGAGAATCGATTGATCATTCCGTGCGCGAGCATCGCGATGGCAAGTACATGTTCGAAATGCTTGAAGTAGTAATAACTCTCTCGCCAATATGGGAGGTGTGACGAGTCTGTCGCGACACTTGTGCGTAAAAACACTTTAAAAGAGATAATTAACACGCATTCGTCAGAGGAACTTTGGCCGATGAATCGAATACAAATGAACATACGGACGAATCAGGAGTTTGTTCGATTAAAATGAATGAAACAAGAAACAAAAAATAACGACATAAACAAGAAATTTGTAATAAAATAGAAAAATTAATTATTTTAAGTTAAATATCACAATTTTAATGTATCATAAATATTTTTTCTTCAAAATAATAAATATTCTTAATCTTTATTTATATTAAGCGTTGCGTAATATTAACATTGTTATAAAGGACAGCTAACAGTCTTTCTACTTTATGTTTAATATAAAGTTTATATAATGCAGCATATGTATGGGCAGAGAAGAAAAACATCGAGTAAAGAAGACAGGTGAGTGTCACAGTAACGCACGAGGGAGAAGCAGGGGATAAACGGAGAAGATGAAAATGCGAAAAGCAGGGAAGAAGAGGAATGAGTTAAGAGAAGGGAGAGATATGCCACGGTGCTTCTCGGTATAACACTCTCTTGAACGTCGCGTCTGCGCACACAGTAGACAGGGTGAGCGGATTTAATTGGATGGACGCCATCTCGCGATGCTTAATTAACTAATTAATTTCGCACAGTATTAAAACAAAGAGATACCGCTTGTTGGCCTTTAATGACTCCAACGTTGCAATAGCTGCCATCCGCGGCTTATAAAGTTTTGCGTGTGAAAAAAAAAAATAAAAAAAAATACAAAGATGTGTTCGCAAAGCCATAATTTTCATCGCGAAATTTTTTTGTTAGTTTATATTGCATCACTGCGATAAATTTCTATATAAAAAAGTCAACTCGATGTACTTGACATAAAACGTCCATCTCCTAGATCCGCCATTTATCAACGACTTCGAATAAAATAAATCTCGAAATGTCCGCATGTTATGAGTTTGTTGCAGTTTTTATTAGTCCATTTCTTGCAATTATCGCGAAATGCACTAATAACGTGTCCGGTGTTGCTTCGTAAAAATAAACTGACGCCGAGAAGCATCAACAATGACAAAACAAAGAGGAATGCCATTCCAACGTCTAACGCGATACTGAGGATAGCGTAAGGAACGAAAAGAAAATGGCCGAGGTAGACAGATTTGCATTCCATAAAGCATATGCCCATGCCGCACGGAATAAGAAAGCTGCTTGCTCAGCGCCGACGAGAATACGTACCCGATCTCAGGGTTAGAAAAACGGGGATTAGAAAAACTCTACGAGCATAAGGGTTGAATGCGTTCATGGGAGTGAACTTAAAATGAGAAAAACCGATAAAAAAAACGCATCTTTACCATAAACCAGTTAAGCTGAATATTACCAAGTACAAAAATAACATTGATAATAATAAAAAGCAATGAAAATAAATATAATAAGTAGATCCGTCAACGATGCAATTAAATAATTGCTAAATAAAAAAAGTAAATTTAAAAAAAATATAAAAAATATATTCTACGTATAATTCTATTCTTGAAGCTTTCGTCCAAGTATTTGTTAGTAACAACAGGGAGATAAGTCAGGTCATAAAGTTGAAAATCCTCATCCTGTATGCTAAACATAATTAAACGTAATAAAATTACGTTACGTGCGCACGAAGTAAACCGCACATTTAAAATAGTCATAAAGAATAAGAACGCGGAGGCATGAATATGTAATGTCGGGCCGGAATTTTCGCGATGAAAAAGGTTTACAATCGATAAACAGTAAATGAGGGCGCGCGTATACTTAACTTGAGTTATAGGAGTCATTTTCAGATAGATGCTCGAATATTCTCGGCTATGTAAGCATCTGGAGGTGGGGTAGGAGGGGTCAACGGAAAGCGGGAGAAGGTAGCGGCTCGGATAGTCGAAAAAAGAAAACGAAGAAAGCGGCGTTGTAGGGAAACAAATCAACTCGTCTGTTGGCTCGTCCCGAGTTTTTAGTGGCGAGGCTCCAAATATTTGCTTTGGTCGTTCGAGCCTGATTCGTGCGCGGGATGTATATATACCGACAACCGCGAGTTTTAGCGGGAGGCATAGGCAACCTCGCCCGACTTCTCCGCTACCGATCTTACGGGTCCATGCAGTTGAGCCAACAACCCACGCCACCCCGTCGTTAATATTGTTGCTTGTACGATTGCAACCCCTCGTCGTTCCCGGACACCGTCCCACCCTCTTCGCTCTATTCGATACTACTGGTCTAACCTCGCGAAACCGCTGCCAAGAATAAGCTGAAAACTCGTTCATCATGCCCATTATTATATGAATGCCATAATATCGCTGCTACGTATCGCTCTATCGTCGTTTCGCCATCACTACGATTCCCTAAACCACTTTCGTCCTCATCTCTCCGCCTTTTTTCTTTTGTAGATATGCTGTTTCAAACTGTATGTTCGGCTATTAGCCTTGTCAGATTTCCCATTCTTTCCCTTTGTTCTCACATTGTTCCAAGAACTGGCATATTATCATGGCACATAAGGGATTTGAACTGTTTTCTGACTTTATCAAATTTTACGGTTCAATAACGTTGCATGAATCATGTGATCAAACCAGGAAATGTATTCGCTTATTTTTTCTTTTACAATCACGCCGTAATAGAAATTTCGAGGTATATGTGACGTAATATCTTCGCGGTTTTTGTTATTTTTCTTATTTTAATAGAATAATAGAGTTGTATGCGTAATGTTAAGTTAATTTAGACCTGATATTAAACTAGTGTATCTTATTAATAAATCCGCAGTATGCTCTCCTCAGTAGTTATCTAGGCAAACGGGGATGAATTATTAAAACATGTATGCAAAGTTATGGAAATATACTCGCGACGACACAGCACAACGTCTCGCAATTACACTATTATAATGCAAGTTTTCACGAGAACTACCATTGATACTAAACTTATTTTTAGACAATTCTAATGCGATGCTTTTACCATGCAATTACTTCCTTTTTGCAAAATTCATAAAATTCTGAATTTATTCTTACTTGATGTCTATAAAAATATTCAATGTCCAAGAACTTAATACTGTATACAAATTTAGTATCCTAATAAATACCGATATATTTTTAAAACACATTTTAAATGTGATTTTATCTTATACAATTTAAAAAATAATTTAGATAAACCAAAAAATATTCATATATTATATTTAACTATTTATACATAACAATATGCGTTTTGTACAAACATGAATAATAATTTTGCTCTTAATTTTCTAGTAAATTAAAGTTGAAAATTCTAAAGCTAAAATAAGATAAAAAGTAAGATCAAAATAAATATCTGTACTTATGAACTATCAAAATACAGTGCAAGTAAATTATTAAAAATTCTACATGCATCAAAAACTTTGAGAAGATGCATAAAGAAATTATTTTTTTATTAATTCAATTTAAAAAGTTATAATTTAATTTTAAAAGTTATAATTTTTCGTTTGTCACTTAAATTATTATGAGCCTAATTTTATTCATTTATTTCTCGAGACAATAGATCACAAATAATATCGGTAACTAATATCAGATAGGAAGCGAAACTCTTGACATAGAAAATAGTGAAGGAATAAAAATGACGCGGCATCTTTCCCCAGAGATACCTCGTAGGTTGACCAAGTATCGGGAACTGAAAGTTATCGTCTATAAAATACACATGATTTCATACATATAAGTATGAGCGAACACGTTAGATTTGTACTTGATAGTCCGCGATATATTAATGTCACGTAGTAATCGCGAATTGGCAAAACCGACTCATAACAGTATAGGGTAATTAAGCGTACGATTACCGATTCGTAAACATTGTTAAAAAAGATAAATGCGAATGCTCTTTCGATAAATGCTCTTCATTTATACACGTTGTTTAACGACGTGTTCCGGCATCATTCAAAAGCGGGGTGGTAATTTCGGCTCTGTTCTCACTGACGGCGACAGCATATTTATTAACGCTTGGCATCCTGACAGCTACTTCTAGAATGGGCTGTTCGGATACCGAGCGTTTGTCTTTAACGAGTCAACTGATGAACGAGTCTGTTTTACGCCGAAATAGATTCGCGGCAACGAGGATTCCGTCCACACATTTCGGAAGCAAAAAGAGGAAAGGTACTTCCCTGAACTATCTTTGTAAGTAACATGTCTAATGTCGCAAGAAATTCTTGTAATAATTATTAATACCGTGAGAAAAAAAAACATCATAAAGTATTATTTTACGAATTTTTACGGTCACACGCGCCAAAGCAATATATCTTGCCGCTACAACGGTGAAAATTTATCGAAACAAGAGTTCGTTCTCGCAAGCCTTTTACAAAACTGACGTCGCATGCGACGTTTATCTGAATTGTAAAAGACTATGCACTAAGGAATTTGTAATTCTGAGTGAGACAACGTGATACATCACGCTAAGTAGCGTGTTCTATGCTGCGCGGATATGTCAGTGGTAGTTGGATGTGCACCCCGATATGCACAGTTTACTAATAATGCACATTCGAGTTAAGGAATGTGAGATTTCAAGCCCGCAAGAAGGCCCAAGGAGGCAGCTACACAGCCGCGGTAGCGATCAATCAATGTTGCCCGTCAGACGGTAAAACAATACGATGTTACCGCCATAATTGACGGAAATCTATCATCCGCAATTCGCGTGTTCTTCTACCGTAGTACGCCTTAAGATCTCAATACTTCGAGAGAACCGGACTTGTATATCAACATATTAATTCTCCACAATATGTTCTATATACTTTATTTTGCTTTCCATTAAATAAAATATTTTCAAATAAATAAACTGAATTAAAAATTTCATGTTTTATGTTTAACAAAAATATTTCGTTTTAAAAAGTTTGTACTATATTATTTATTTATCATTTTTTACTTACTAATATTAATAAGAGTCTATTATCGATAACGGCAATAAGTATAGAAATATTAAGTGAAAATAAATTAATCGAATTTAAACATTTATTATATATGTTTTTCGTTCAGGAAGAGAATTTATGTAATTTTTAATATTTCCTTAAAGATTTCTCAGTAAAAGATAAAAGGTATATTCTAAAGACGAACGCATAAAAAGAGAAAGGCTACATGATAAAGCGAACGTACAGATGGTGGAAACGTAAGCGTGAAAGAGGGTGGGAGATTGGTAAGCCCGAAATCCTTGAGCTTAACTAATTCCCGCATGAGTTACGAGCAAGCCACAGCTAATTCCAAATAAATATTCGAAATACAGATTATGTTAATCGCAGTGAATGCAAATTAGATGATTAGCAGGAAATGCACGTACCCTCGATAGTGATGTACTTAAGACTGCCATCTTCCATTCTTAAGAAATTTGACGTATGCATTTTCATACACCCTTTGTGTATAATTTCCGTTTGTGATATATTCCTTCGCGATATATTCTAAAGACTCTCATATATTTTCATATTATTGCATATTAAAGGTATACGGCATGATTTATTTCTCATTTATCATTTCTTTGAAATAAAGAGAAATGTTGATTAATATCATAGCGACATAATTGGCAATCATAAAGAACTCTTTACAAAGGGGATTTGCGCTTGAATCCAGCATTGTAAGCTTGACAGTGAATTACTGGTGGAGTCTGGTAGTCACTGGTCGGGAATCTAAGTGGCAAGTAGGTAAGTAACTTGGAAGTTAGGGGGTTATACTCCCTTGCATGGTCCCGATACATGTGCGAAACGCGTAAATGTACATGGAATCTGTGATGTTCGCTGTGTGTGCGTTCGCATGTACAAGTAATGTGGAATATATCTACCTGTGGCCGCAGTTTACCTCCGTGGTAAACTCTAGTAGGTGCCTACGGCAGCAACTCTACTCTAATGC
>VBVR01002583.1:0-21733 GCA_011638315.1 Tetramorium parvispinum
AATAAATGCTGCTTATATTAAATGAAACTATAAAATATTGAAGAGGTACGATTTAGGAGACCGGTACGCATTTAGCAACTCTCCCCTACATGTATTACATATACTTATATATTTTATTATATATATGGTAATGTATATTTCTTCGTGATCCGTCTAATATTTTTTCTCTATCCCTCTATGAAGGGCCGTTTTTTATGGGGGCTTACAGGACGCCAATGCACAATTTTAATGCACGGGATTCTCAGGACACGTCGCATGTTTCAGGCTCGGATCCCATCCGAGGAAAATCAAGAGGCAGGGGACCCCATTCTACGGGCGACGATGGCTCGACGCCACCAATTTCGGGATTACGGTGACAGTATACCACGGGAAAATCTGGCCGTTTCTCTGCGCGAGATTCAACGGGGCGACTCGTCGCAAATTCCGCGAAATTATCGTCGAAAGCACACAGCAGAATCTCCACCGCGACCATCTCTTCCTTCTTTAGCTCCTTTTATCCGTCGCTTTCAATTAAAACGGCTCCTCGCTAGAAACTATTCATGTTGCTTTTTCGCGATGTCCCGAGTATCTCGTGAAAGCGGATGGTTTTATGCATGTAGGATGATTTATGCCTATGCTCATCATCTGGTATGATTTAAAGTACGTGTGATTTAAAGATGCACTGAGAAGCTGTGCTTATAAATATCTGAATATCTCAGCACCGAGATGCTCCGTCGAATATTCAGTAAATGTTAAAATTGCAAGGAACATATATATGTGTTAAGTATATATATATGTGTTAAGAGCAGATGCAAGACTGCGTAATTAGCTTAATAGGAAACTAGTCCAACATAGAAGAAGAAATTCCTCTTTATACGTATTTTTCAAGACATGTGGATATGCGCGATTATACAATACTATCATCGAAAGCTTCATTAGTTTATCCTCATTAATTTATCTCTCGAACGACGAAATTCCCGAGTCATTACCGTCGCAAAAACACCACGGAAATTTGCCACGTGCCATTATTACGTTAATTAGTGTCGGATCTCAGAGTACCTCTTTGATATCTAGACAGGCCGAACGGCAGCGCCGCGCTTTGGCCTCGTTAAAGGCAAAGACTGAGGTGCTATTTCACGAGCCCAAGGGCTCAGCGAATGAAGGTGTTGGCAGCTCAGAAGGACTAATTAACACCTCGCGGTCGAAACGATTCCCCGCAATCGCGCGCTTTTAATACGAAGACGGGCTTCAATTTTATTTGAGGAAGAAAGTCCGATAGCCGATATTCAGAATAAGCTCTCTTGATCGAAAAGCGGATTTATCTGAATATAGAGTTGAGTGAGAAGCCTGTATCTGCAAGTTTATTTACCCGTTCGATTTATTCGTACCAAACTTTATCCGTATCCATCGGGGCTGCATAATTTGAGAGAACGTCGATAATTATTCAGACAAATACCGAAATTTGAATATATAACTAAAATAATGTAATAAATTCACCGCAAATATTGATTACAAGAGAGATGATATATAATTTTATAAGTAAAAAGGAGAAGAGTCGTTCTAGTGTGGTTCAGATACATTGAAAAAAAAAAAATTCTCGTTAAAAACGGACGAATTAGAAAAATCTTGTAGAGTTGATCAAATATTCTAGTTATTATAGTAGGAATTTTGGTTGTTATAAGTTATAAAGTATTGAATTATATTATAATAATCAGAATATTTGATCAATATCCTACAAGATTTTTCTGATTCGTCCATTTTTGGCCGGAATTTTTTTTCAGTATAGACTTCAGATTGACAGCAGATTACTTGGGATAATTATCAAAGCTCGCTCTGGCGTAAGCACAATCTCGAAGTGTACGTGCATCGTGACATAATTATTGACGAGACACTCATTCATCAGATATTGTTTAAAGAGACCCCTTTACACCCGTGATAAGAGCCTTTCGAATAATCTGTATTGCACCGTATCGGAGACTATGATCTAAGCTGAACAGGATTAACGTGTTAACCTCGATTTATCCGATTTATCGGCTGTTAAGATAAGCCGTAAACGCGACAACGCGGTACTCTCTTTCTACTGCCGAGCTTTTGTCACAGCGTTTCTGATATCCTTCTGTTCTGTTCGAACGAGTCTGTCTGGATTGGACGTGTCGGAAGTCTAAGAATAGAACTCGTGTGGGCAAGCGATAGAATATCGCCCTGCTTTTGAAGCATAAATATTTATATATAAAATGTATGAAGTAGAAAAGATAGTATTACGCGAAAATGAGATTACTCTGGGTCAGATAGTTTGAAACGAATTGAGTTTAAAATGAATAGCTTAATGTGCGAGTTAAATCGTCCACTTTTATGAATTTAACTCATTTTTGTATAATAAATCAAAATGTTGTTTTAAATACCGTCCGGCTGCGGACGTTATGCGGTGTTACTCCCGCATAAATAATGGATTTTGGACAGAATGTCATCTACATAGATATTTCACTACGGACATTACTTGGGCTCTTGTTGGGCTTTTGTCTCCTACAGGCTAGAGATTTATATGCTTATGAAACACGGTCTCTCTATTAGCTATCACGATTTTAGAAATTTATTGACTCGCGTTTATACGCGAGCGCCTTGAAGGAAAATATATCTCGTCTTTGCCAACTTATTATTCAGGTTTATTTAAGTTTGAGAATTAAGCTTTGAGTTTGCGAAATATAAAGATTAGCTTGCAAAATTTTTCCGCGAACAAACTGGAAACATTCTCTCGTAGATTATCGGTAATATCGTAAAATATTGAAAGACTCTAAAGAAATATAAGTTGAATCCTTTTATTGCCTCATCTCAAACGCTTAATTAAGAGGCAGTAGTATACTTGCCGTAAACTATTAAAAAAAAGATATCTGCTTCTGGTAGAAAAGATAGAAAATGCGCCAATATTAATTCGCAGAGACTTCTCCATCGGATATACTTCGCGAAACTATATATAAGGCTAAAGAGAAGCGAACGTTGCTTACGCAGCATGTTGTATTTATGAAAACGAGGCGAGACGTCTTCGCTATTTTCCAGCTAAACGATGCCATCGATAGTTTGGAAAGGTCTAACGTAAAGAGCAGCGGCTCTCCTACCTTCACATGCCCGTATTTCCATGTGAATAGAGCGACGGCTGGCAGGCAAGCGATGATGCAGCACTCCAGGATAAGTATCGCCGTTCGCATCAGCCAGTTCAGGGATACGACGCAGGGCGAGCCATCCTCGCAGAACTCGCACCCCTCGGCGCACGGCAGGCATTCAAACACCCCGCTCTCGGCATATTGGCTCTTCTCACCCTGTTGACAAACGCGAGATTATTTCTCTCCGACAGGGACTCTCCGCAAAGGAATGCAAAGCCTGGTAACTGCTGCTTCTCGAAATTAGTTGCCGCGGTTAAAAGAGAAATTCTTTTTGTCTTCCGAGAACAAATACCGGCGCGACGCGTCAGGTATTTCCTTTTCTTACTCAAGTTTCGTATTACGAATTTAATACACTTTGTATTTGACTTCAAGACTATGGCTTAGTGAATATAATTCTACTCTATAATCGATAATATCTTGCTAGTTAGATAATATCATGCTATCATATTTCTCTCGTTCTCAAGTTCTCAAGTCTGTGGAATTTTCAGATATAATTTCCATCATAAATGCCTAACAATAAGCATTAATTTATGTACACCGTGAAAATATAATTACGAAAAATATTTTCAAAAATTCTCTGTAAATTAATATATCTTTGCAATCAGGACGATATTTTGAAGGCTATTGTATTGTTCGATTTAGAAAAAGATAGTCATATTTAAGAGATGGATTTTTAAGATAAGGAATGTTTGAAATATGACTCATAATAAGATTTATATTATGAGATTTCACATGCTTGAAGAGAACTAATAAGAGAAATAATTTCCAAGTTTTCTCTTATCCAATTTTCTTTCGCAGTGGCAAGGAAGAGGATGTCTCTCGTGAAAAACTGAAGAATAATCATTTCCGAGTCTCCCCTTTCTGGCGTTCTTTCAACCTAACAATGCACACATCAGCGCTGTCCACCGGCGCATCCACGGAAAAGAAAAAAAGGATGACACGTCGTTAATATCCCGGGCTCGCGGTTATTAAGGATATTCGGCGGAGGAGGAGACGTTAGCCATTGTAACCGTTTACGGTTACAAACGGTCGCGCCAACTACTGAAGGGCGCGACTGGAAAATAGTTTTACCGCGCCGTGAGCGCGATGGAAATGCCCATCATATCACAAAAGATACGTAACACGTGGTGACAATAGATGCCATCGCGCCTCGCTGTCAATACCCATTGCGTTCCTACGAGCGGAGAAGTGACGGCTGGCCCGACGGACGTGAAAACTGCATGCAGGGAAAAAAAAGCCGCCGTAATAGAATGCACGGTAACGTGCGTTACGTCGTAACGCCGTTGCCGCTGGCGACGATCTAATTGCGCTGTCGTGCTGCGATCTTCCACTCCTGCGATCCTGTTTTTGAAGCCGTAGAATGGAGAACCGAACGCGCGTGCGAGACGCGAAAGTGGAACGCGATGCTGATATCAGCTGGATATTCCATTCAAACTGCATTTTACACGCGCAATAACGGCAAACTAAATTTATCGAAAATTCATGGAAATGTATTTCAAATTGCACGCCACATC
The DNA here is from genome assembly GCA_011638315.1 of Tetramorium parvispinum. Lineage (NCBI taxonomy): Eukaryota > Metazoa > Arthropoda > Insecta > Hymenoptera > Formicidae > Tetramorium > Tetramorium parvispinum. The sequence continues at coordinate 4,652 of VBVR01002583.1, forward strand.
GCCGATCTTTCATTTTGAAACATTTCGCGGAAAATTAAATATTTTTTTGCTTCGATTTTTTTCGAAGTAAATAATTGCTCCAATTATTCATGAATATCGGCATACAGAGGACAAAAAAATTATTTCAACCACCGACGAAGCCGTGAATTAGTTTTCAATCGAAAATCAATTGTTTTTGCCCTCTTTCGCAAAGGGTATAATGTGCATTTCCATTGTGTGTATTACCATTTTTCTGGCGCGTTAAAGTTTAATGAGAGATTCTCTCCTCAATATACGCCGTGGCTTAAGTAATCTACTTTGTGTTTGGTAAAGGAGCCGTTATTAAGATCGGAGCTCATTAGAATTTGATGAGGACGAACACCCTACATATTTTGTTAACATAATTTCACCGCTCCTGTAATAGTAGAGTAGAATTTCTGTTTCTGGGAAAAAGAAGATATTACAAGCCAGCATTAAACATTTTCTGCGGAGCAGAAAATGGAGAGCGAAGCTGTTTTTCCACATTAGTTCAGCTTTAAACTACTCACCATCATCAATCTCTCGTACTCTTCTTCAATGACCGTGCCATTGTAGTACCTCTTGTCCGATTTCGTGTCCGGGTAGTAGAAGCCTCGTTTGCAAACGCATCGATAACTACCGCGGCGGAAGCCGAGCCCGGGAATGGCGATGCACTGCGAATAGAAGACAAAACGATCAATTGTATCTAATCAGTGCTACGTGTTCAAGCCTTTCGTTATTATGGACGGCTATAATCCATTGGAATTGTTTCGCGATAACTGATTCACGGATCTAGTGGCTGGACACGATCGAGTGTCCCACTTGATCATAAATTTATTCATTATATATTTCATTATAATGTGTCATATCTGAAAAATCAAAGTTTGTTCTGTCTAGCCTGCTTCATGCTCATGTATTAATTTAATTTGAAACTCAAAGTAACGTAATAGCACGTTTTGCCTAAATACTGTTTTAACGAATTTAATTATTTTTTTAAACGATATTTTAGATATTCTAAAATTTAATTGTTAATTATCTGAAAGAATTAAAGAGAGAGAAAAATTTTATATTAAGATTAATCTAAAATAAGTTAGTATTAAGACGTTAAGATTGACTTAAAATAGGTCAATGTTTATTCAATATTTGACTTAAAATTAAGACTTCAACGTCCGGCATTAATATACAATACTTTAATATTAAAGTTTACGGGATATTTAAAACAGCAGAGTTAAAAACATTTTATTAGAAGGGATTGTACGCAGCGTGAAAACTGACGAAATACATTGCCTCTCGTATACATTTATATAACGCCATTACCGTTTAAGTAAAAAAAACGACATAATATAAAAAAAAATATCACAGTTAAATGAAAATCTCCATTAAAATGTAGTTCTGCGATAAACTACGGCCATGCTGCGGAATGAACCAGTCCAAAGTAGTGAAAACAAATAAAAAACAAGGATAAACTAGGACGGAATAGCGTCATGAACGGTAAAGAGTGAAAAAAATGTAAAAAATGATTCTTATATCGTTTTTATAACAACGAACATGTTTTACCCCTCGAAAGCCCGCAGTTCGCGCGACCGACGGAGAGAAGTGTGCTCGAAAACGTTCCCTCCAAATTGCGATCCTCTCCAAGTTTGTGAGTTATCGTTGCCGCGAATCGGAAAAACGCGGTTTCGGAAAAACACAGAGGTTTAAAGTTTCGGGTTTACATAAGGCGTCGGCTGTCGAGTGATATGTGTGCTATTCGAGATTTCCCGTAATTTTCTGGATTTTCCCTGAGTATTTACCTACACTCTTACATGAGGAAGAGCTGAACATTCAAAAATTTGAACTGACATCTCCATAATAACAAAGATGTTAAAAATTTGTAATTTAAATTTTAATGGAGAATTTAAAATCGCGTTACAAAGAGAAGTTAACGTTGGTTCCATTCAGGAACTTTTACTATAGCAAACGTTCCGTGAAATTTCTCAAGAAATCCATCAAAAAAAAAAAACATGACTTACACTACAATTTATATAATCAAAATCCGACGATTCAAACCGCAAAAACTCAATAATCTCGGCGAACAGAAATTTAACTGAAACATTTGTGGGGAAAAAAAACCTCTGACGCATTCTCCACCCACTCATTCTCCCTCCCTCTCACTTTTTCTCCTTTTAATCTATGAAAAGTAAAACACGCCGATAACGCGCGCGCGGTTTGTTAGGGGGAGGACAAAAACGCTGCGCAAGCAGGGGCGTTTTTCGCGCGGCGGATGCTAGCGCGGCAGGGTCGACAGTGGCATTTACAAATAGAGTCGGTCGCCACGCGGAAAAACATCTCCCCGGTGGTTTTGCCCTATTCCGTGTGGCACATTTAAGCGCGCGTCGCGCCCGACACCGGGAAGGACACTCGCGGGAAACATCGATCCTCGGGAAGAATGCAGCGAGAAATTAGCATTACCTCGGTGGTGCGCTTTTTGCACTTATCGCTGGCGGCGAATATGTTCAGCTGCGTGGATCCAGCCGGCAACGGGCACTGGTCTATGTCTACTCGGCGCAGGTCTATGTCGATACCGCTGGTGCCCCTGCGAACGATAAATCAAACGTTTTGCGATTAAACCCCCGAACCCCGGCGTACATAAGATAGGCTTACACATTAGACTTGAGCGACCGACTTGCGCCAGTTACTTCGCAGGGGTGAAATCTCTCGACCGGGGAGGAAGGCGAGAACGTCGACGCCGCTCTTATCGGAATTAGATTAGTAGTAGAAACTAACGTCTGTTTTTACGCAATTCAAGTAGTAACTAACATCTGTTCCCACCCGGTAATGCGCAAACTTGTATAATTGCGTTTTCCTGTATCCTTAGGAATTGACATGAAGCTTTAACGACATACACTTCTCTGTTATTTACATTCACAAAATGTCCGAAAACGTGAAAAAGGATAGGAAAATTCTCGGATGTAAATGTAGAAAAGTTTTTATTGTAAAAAGAGGGCGGAAAGGCACACCCCCTCTGAAATCTGATCTGAATGCATCAAGAGCGAAGTTATTAAAAAAGTGGCGATATTAAAGCCCTATTTCGCGATTTCGCAATTTCTCTCGGGCTTACACGTGTCTGTGCCTCGCTCGCGTTTTATATATAATCTTTAACATCAAATCAAATTCTCTTGCTTCGCGTCTCCTGATGCATAATTCAACGGTGCGCTTGTTGCAACCGATTATGCGTGCAATATATCTTCCGCTGATTCTCAACTCATGTAACCCGATAATCCCTTCGCCGGCATAAAACGCAATATGGTTGCTTTGTACAAGGAACAGATATACGACAGCAGCAGTTACTTCGTAACATTCAATGAACTTATATAATATCCCGTATCGATTCTTCTCGCAAGAATGCTTTTTTTTTAGCATCTCGCACACAAACGTTATATTAAAACTCTCGCAGAACTTGATCGCAGGGCGAGATATTGGCGATCCCTTCGAAATTGCGAGACTCAATGCAAAATCGTTTCTCAATTATTTCGGACTAAAATTAATTTCTCGATATTGAAACCGTCGTAATTATTTTTAACCCTCTTGCCATTGAACAACGGCACCGCCCTGGTCTGGGACACCCTATATAATGTACCCGTCCGATTCCCCCCTCCCTCATTCGATAGTTGGCCGGGTATCGATTCTTGATTTGCAAGAATTACGATGCGTTCGCAGTTGCGCTGATAACAAATTTCCTTTAAACGGATATTGCATTCTTCGAAGCGACATAGCCTCGTTCTTTTCCATCCGCCGACATTTACCATGATTTCTGCGTGCAATGGTCTGTGAAATTTTGCATTTTTGGATTTAAACGCGGGAACGGGAGAGCGACGTTATTTCCGACGTGCGATTGCGAGCGAATTTTCGCTACCGGTGAACATATCGCTCCGATATTTCGTGAATGGTGATTTCACTTAGTCCAGTGAAGTGGAAACGTTTTAGCTACATAGCGAAAGCGCTTTTAATTCACTCCAACAGCAGATGCTAAATAAATTTAATTTCTTAGTTACATAGGCATGGAAACTGTAGCTTGGAACTCCATTTCAATCGTTTTCCCTCCTTTTTTTTTGTAAACGTACGAGCTAAAAGTATTAAAAGGTAAAACTCGGATAATTATCTCCCATCCATGTTCACGTCAAGCAACGTAACGAAGATATAACTTATTATAGAGCATGAAAAATTGTAGAGATTAAATACAATATCTTGTTTCGGAGCACAAGAATCCAGTTTCACGGAAAAATAGATTTCTTTCGAGCGTTATGTCATTGTCCATTGTTACAGACTATAAAGACAATAATTTTATATTGAGACAGCAATGATCAGTTTCATATCCTACTACAAACAGACGAGATACTTTACGCAACGCTAAATATTTTTTGAAAAATTTCTCGGAATTGAACGTAATACGAAGCCAAACACGAAAATGGCAATAATCTTCACATACCAGCACGTGCCATTGTTATCATAAAATTGCGAGAATTTCCGTCCGAATTATGGCAGGGCTCGGATAGTATTTCGCAAAGGGTAGTATTTCACATTTCCACGTTGGAGGCCAGCAACAATTAATATCACTGTATTGTTTCATAGAAAGTGTGTGAGAGAACGAGAGAGAGAGTGAGAGGAAACGGAAAGGCAGGGAGGGGAAAAAGTGAGAGATAGATTCTTGCTCTGTTGACACAGAGACTTCAAATGGCCGTTCTCGGAATAGAATTGAAAGCTCTCCGAACGGTTAAATCAATTTGCATAACTGAGTTCTGTTCGTATTTTAGATTAACTCTTCGTCTCATATGACAGCACATTTACAACATATCTAAATTTGCCATTAAAATAAATTGAATATTGATTTAATGTCGCCTTCTGCTCCGCTTCCCGCAACGTTGCTTCTGTGAAAACTTGTTGCAATCGGTAATTTTGGTACGTATGGTACGAGCCTCCGAATATACGCGTATATCAACAAGATGATACTGTTTTCTTTGAACTCTTATCCAGCCACAAGCAAAATTTTGCTTTTATTTACATAGGAAGAGATAGTTAATTGGATCACGTCCTGTATGCAAAAACCGGTTAACAATGTTGCGGTTGTTGGTTGGATTCTTCCTGCTGCATTTAATCCAATTATTCTACCAGGCAACGTCAATCAATATAAATATTTGAAAACTGTGAGAAACACAGACAAGTCTCCTATTTGTAATGAAATAAAATCAGATTAAATCAAAATCAGATTAGTAAAATATCATACGTAAATATAAAACAGGAAATTGAATTACACGATAGAGCTGATTTTATCGTACAAACATTTTCGTTAACATTTATATTTTTATTACTTTTTACTACAGCTATTTTATATATAATCTACAACTTTATTGTAAACCTGTAATTCCAAATGGATTTTATTTTATGGATTTAAAAATTTAGGATTTAATATTATTACCGTGGTAGCTAAAAGTTATAAAGTTACAACAGTTTATAACTCCCGACAACATTATCGTTGCGAGAGAAATTGAGTTCTAATCGAAAACCCTCCCCCGGCTGGAGGAGAATACGATTGTTTCAGAGCACTCCGTATGTACGGACATATTTAAGTTATAAGGATTTTCGTCGGGGCTATAATAAGATTCTATAAGGGGTATGATATCTGCATACTTCATCGCCAGGAAGGTGAGGAATGCTGGAAATATCTCGGCCCCGTGTTCATCAAATTGGTCGTATCGATTATCGATTGCAGCTGCGAAAGGCCTGGGTTTCAACGGGAATTCCGAATTATCATCGCTTTCACGAAAGCGCGACTTCACCTTCCATTAAGTTAAGTAGAGTCGGAGTCTTGTTATTGTTCGATTAAGTGCACGTAAATACTCCTGCAATCTACAATAGCCGACGTAGCGGTAACTTACATAAAAATTTTCATAAATAAACAGATATAAGTGAGCAACTTTACAAGAAATGTGTAAGTACAACTACAGCAGATGCTCAACCATGTTGTAAATCGTTTTTCTTCGTTACGAACAACACTGGATGTTTTATAAATGTCGAATAGATAAAATCTCAATTAAGAGATACTGTTTCCTTTAAAATTTACTTAAAGCACAAACCGAGGATTGTAGCCGTGAGGCTTTCACATAATTAAGTAGTTTGTATTAGATTTTACGGAGAAAAAAAAATCAGTATTATGCTCGGTTGGGTATGTTTAAATATGTATGCTCATGAGTGTCCGCTTGCGCGCGCGATAATAATCGTATTACAGCAACATTTTAAGCGTATAATAGAAGGAATTGTTGTTGTGGGGAGAGCGCAATTTAATGTATACATATACAAAATGAAATTAACTGAAAGCAGCAACGTTTTAACCTCTGTCATCAACATAAACAATTTTAATGTTAAGAGAATATTCGCGTACATCACATTTTACCTACTGTTCGAAAATGCTTTTTACTTCCTTCATCCATATTCCCGGTTATATTAATTCGTTTAATTTCATTTAATTGATATAAATTTATTCAGAGAGATAAACTTGAATGCATTATATATTATAATGCCGCGACCGTGTACCTCTAGTTTTAACAGAAAGTTTTCGCTTTCTACATTAACACAGCGTTTCTCTTGCATGTAAAGATTAGTTGCGATAAGCAAAAAATTTGCTGCAAATTTGCTCTGCGAAGGGAAAGAATTTTTCTCCTGATTTTACGTATAAATTCCACGTACCTATCAATTATTTACCAAATTGACCTTAATTGTTTTTATTTGCTCCCGCTGTGTACTCGCGCTGTGTTTATTTATTTATTTACTCGTCATCATGCGAGGAGCGAAGCGCACATATGTGTGTTTCATTATTGGCGAGTTGTTCCATAAGAATGCCGGGACGTGACGTGTATAATTATCGGCGCGTAATTCCGGCGCAAGTTAGGTCGGGGATAATAAGGTAACCGGTTAAACGTATAAATTAGGTGCGCATGTGCCTCGGAGGTTTTCGCAAACTCCCGATGCCGTGGTAGCGCGGTGACCCGTGCCGAAAGCCCGAGCCCAGGCCGGTTACCGTATTACAAATTAGATCCGCTAACTCTTCTCTAGCAGATAATTCGTTTAACCGTCCGGGCGCGAAATAGAGCGGGAAACTGGATGGCCTTGGCTAAGTGGATTTTTCATCCGGACACAGAACTGACATAATTACTAGTAATTATAACGCTATCGCGTCCCACCCCAGGTTTAGCGGAGTTAAAGATCCGGGGAAACTTGGGAACAACGGAGCCGGAGCTATCCGAGAAGCGTGGGATACAAGGTGTTCGCGACCGATTGCATTTCCTTCCAGTCTGCTGATCCTTCGACAAACTTGGCCAATCTTTCCTTCAAGGAAACTCGATGGATTACTCGCTCGCTTGTAGTCACCTGCGGAAGTGTAACTGTACCTTATCTCCCTTAGATAATTCCGAGTAAACTTTATCTGAATAGGGATTCAATATCAAACTTTTCAGAAATTTATTCCGAGCTCGGACTTTTCGAGAAATTATGACCGCTGTTATGCGAGTGATAAATCTTTATTGGCAAATTGACTGCTTAAAAAGCATTCGGCTTGAAACGGCCAGAGACACCTTATACGTGACTTCATCGTGATCCTACTTTGCTTGGTTGGTAATTTGCTTAAGTACTAATTTTCTTGGGTCCTAACATGCTTGGATGCTAACTTCCTTGAATACCAAATTCCTGGCACCCAGATTTCAAGGAGTCCTAGCATATAAGGCTTGGCTTTGATCCTAGTTTGCTTGGATAGTCATTGGCCTAGATACTAGTGTGCTTAGGTCTTACCTTCTCTTTTCTCTCTATTAAGTTCCATCTTTTGTTTGTTAACTATCAAGTTTCCTTCTTCTTAAAGAGACGTGCCGTGCGGCACATACAAATTCGAATAAAAGAAAGTAAAAATGTAACAATTTTATAGCTTGAATAAGTAAAACATTTTAACACAATAATCGAAAAATTAATAGATTATTGTTGATAAAAAATGAAGAAAATATCACGGATATATTTCTTAGTTAGTTTTAGATTCATGCTGATGAGTTCGAATTGAAAATTCGAACAGATTGATTTTATTGAAATTAAATTAGAAGATTCAAGAACGATAGAAATCGATCAATTAAACATAATTAAAAAATGAAAAGATAAAATATGCAGTATAATCAAATAAATTATAAAATAAATACCCAAATAAATTGAAAATAAAGTAATAAAAAATGGCACGTCAGAGATTTAATAACTGTTTTAATTAAAACTCCCCGCCTTCAATTGTGAGTCTTTCATTTGAGATTGTAAGAAATTCAGTTTCTGCTCTGTCTCCCTGAAGAATCTGTCATATCTGTGAAACAGAGATTCCCCAGCTTGCACTTGATGTGAAATAAACGATGCACGAACGCGTAGATAGCCGGGAGAGAAAGAGGAGGAGGAGATGATGGAGAAATTCCCAATGGAGAGGGAAACGACGCGGCTGTCGCGGTGCCGAATGTTATCATCCTCGCGTCTTCGTCATCGTCGTTGTCTCTTTGATTCCATACGTAACTCGTCAGCGAAACGCTTTCGCGAGACGTGATGCATAATGCACATCACAAGGGCACATCAAAGTACATGAATTCTATTCGTATTATTAGTTATATAGGCAACACTTAATTATATTACTCGCATTTTCGGGAAATGGTATGAAATGTCAATTGCAAAGCGCAAGACGTTCGTACAATTTCTATAAAATTTAGCACATTAAATAGTAAATTTAAAATCATTCAAATTTTCCGTAAATGTAAAAAATTCCTCGAATATTATCATAATTTTTTCATACAATTTTAAAATTATACAACTTGATAATTACATATTAGGTTGAATGTGTTTTAAGACAAAGTCCAATTAGGATTAAATGAAAGACAGAACATCTCGTGCTCTTCGCTTAATTTTCTTCGTTATTTTACCTGCATCTGTAATTGGACACTTTCACTAATTAGCCAAAATTCTTTTACTTTACTTAGTTAATAATTCCGTAGCCGCTGCGTCATTATAGCAATTATCATTTTTGTTTCGGTTTCGTGCCTCAATATACCGGTAGTAGAAAGGACATAAAGTTCTAACACACCTTGTATGGCTTTTACGACGAGATTTTCAGCCAAGGGAAAGCCATAGAAAAAGGAGAGAAGGGAAAGAGAGGAAGAAGAAGAGAGAGAGAGAGAGAGAGAGAAAGAGAGAGATAGATACATCGAGAACGAGCTTGTGGAGGCGAAATTCTGTTAAAACTAACTAAGCGAAGGCGGTCGTGAAAACAATTTCACTCGCAACGAAGTAACCGTCCTCATAGTCGTACAAAGCGTTACGTTCTCTACGGTATTCTCGTTGTCGCGGAAACGACTGCTGCCAGGCTCGCATAAGATTACTAAACAAGAGGAATTTGAAAATTTCCTGACTTTCCACGGTTGCTCTTAAATCCTTAGGTTTTTTCGTTTTCTTTCAGTTTCCAAAGTTTCTCAGATTTACTTCAACGAGATATGCATGAGAACAAGATTTATATACGTATTTTGTTTTGCGAAAAATGACATGGCAGAAATATGCAGGTATTTCCGGAATAAATAAGACGTCATATAAAGTTGCAATTCTCGACGGCATAATTGCGTTGCGTCAAGTCATGTCCACGTCTTACTTAATTCTCCGACGCCAAGTTGCATAAATAAAGTCGTTTCAAAGCTGCCGTTATTTCTGTCTTTTGTCTTTAAACGTCTCGCTAAATAATCAAAATGGCCGCAGAATGAAACAATAAAGATTTATAAATGTAATTGTAAAATGTAACACGCTTTGACAGCAAGCATGAAAATTATAACTTCAAGAGGGAAAATTCTATCTCGTCACTTTCGAGATTTGATCTCGCTGTTTATTGCAAAATTTTATTCTGTAAACTCTCATTACAAGATACAGGATTTAATCACAGTGATATATTCGGGAGTTTAATTTATAACGCATAATCTGCAATAATATTGTTTCAACACTTTCGATGAGAGCGAGCGGTATTATTCCGCAGTTTAAAGGCAAACAAACGAATGAATATTCCATACCCGTGACTATAATAACATTGCCTTTGTTCTACTTCTGTATCCCGAAATCACATTCTTTGGTTTCACCCCAAGATATTGATTTGCAGAGAAGATCTGTCGTCTTTTATTTCCGCGCGGCAATACCGACGAAATTTCCTCAGGAATTTCGTCCCGCTTTAGTAGCCTAATTTAGTAGCTCATTGTAATCGTGTTTCATTTTTCGCTGTTTGCATTCTTAACCAGTTGGAATTTACTTTTCGCATGGCGGCAGCATGAAAGCGGCGTTTGCTTTTTCAATTAGTAATTCAATTAAAATCGCCGAGAAAAGAATTACGTAAAAATTATATCGTAATTCGCAATTATTTAACAAGTTCCACTTAAATTTCTAATATCGACATGCCACTCTCGGTGTTAGATAACCGAGGTCGGAGAGAGGTACTTCTAAAATGCATAGAATATTCAAGGTATTTTATGAGAACGTCAAACTTCACGAAAGAGACTGTATCCTTTGACAAATTCAGTCGATCTTTTCCTATCGAAACTTCAGACTTGTCGGGCTTCGAAGATGTGGAGAAGTGACAATATCTTACTTCACAGTTAATTATTTTTAAGTAACGTCTTCTTTAACACATTTCTAAGTTTAAAACTCGATTATTAAAATGTCCAGTGGTGAATATTACGAAGTTGCGAAAATGTTACGAATTTACCAATAAATTGCCTGCTGCAGAAGTTTGACGAAAGTTTTTCAAAAAGCATTACATACGAAGCAAAAAAGATTTTTTAAAAATCAACGATGTTTCAAGTAGTTGCAAAGTGAAATAACAACGATTTATAAACTTAATTTTTCATTTCCCAAATCCCCTGTATGTGACATGAAAAATTATGCATTTAACAAAAATTGAACACTTTTCTAAAACTTTCAATTTTTCAATATCAATACTTTTGAAATGTTAAGAATACATATGTATCAAATTTTCATATTTTAATACCATTATTTTTCGTAATTTTATCATTGTCAAAAAATTATTTTGATTATTAAATTAAAAATTTGTCTATGAACAATCCAAATTAATAATTATTCATCAACTAAAAGTTTCAATTGTAACAACTACGTATAAGCAAATTCTTAAGAACTTAGAAATAAATTTTAATATAAATGACAAAAAATCTAGATTGTAGTAAATCTAAATTGATTCTTTTTTAATCTTAAAAAAGAAACAGTTTAATACAAGCACGTGCGCGTTGCATTTAATCATTCGATTTAATCACTGGGTAACCGAACTATTTTTCTTGCAAAACCGAGGAGAGACTTCGCACTTCTTCCACGAAAGGAAGTTCGTGAGATTTCGTCGCTTGCCACTAGAAGATTAAAGGGGAATCTCTAGTAATCGATCGCGTGGTCCTTCTCTATTTGCCTGCCACGCTTTCCCCCGCGGCAGCTGCAATTTCCAGAATCTAACTTTAATCCACTGCAACTGCATTCCATTCTTCCCGGCTACGTTTGTAGCCCGAATTTACTTTCGCGCGATGATGACAGGGTTTGGAGCGTTTGCCTTTCATCCCGCAATAATACGTCAAAAGCGCTTCGTCGGAGCTGAAGGGCCCCCGCGAAACGCCGTTAATCCCGGAATCCGTTTTCGAGCGCAATAAAGAGCGCAGAGGCTATTTGCGATAAGGCTTAACGTTTGCCAATTGATAGCAACCGATAACGATAAGAGCGAGTATCGAGCAAGCAGGAATGAGAGACTTCAATCGTTGCGAAATCGTTGTCGAGCAAACTGAAGGGACAGCGTGAGAAACGCGGTAAATTGCGTCGATAGATAACACATTCATGTGCCCAGATAAATACATTCGTTGTTACAATGTGCTGTAATATCGCGAACATCGACAAGAACTTGAAAAGCACAAATATACATCTACATATCGACTTGTAGTAAGTAAAAATACTAATTTTCTCGTCTGATTTTTTTTCCAAGCATCGTAAACTGTAAAAAATTTAAAAACATTACTAATGCATGCTGTTTTTACATTTGTTATATATTTGCTAAAAACAAAATGTGTATTTCCGTGACGTTAAATATCATAAATTCAAGAAATTGAATAATAATGATGCATGTGTTGAAAAAGAATTGAAATACAATATCTAGTCGATCTGAATATATCTCTCTGAAAAAGAAAATGTAACTTTATTGATTAAATATTACTTTTCATACGCAGTGGGTATATTTAAAAATAGAGAGTTATCTAAAAGATCGCTAACGTAAAACGATAAATATCGAGTTTCACGATGTGGCAATATGGGATAATCGAGTCGATAATGTGAAACATTTCGAGGTCGCTCTAATAAACGATAAAAGAATGAATCGTTGCTATAAAAGCGTGAATGATCGTTTGACGGCATTCATTCTCAAAGATATTGTTCGATTTAGTTTAAGATATCCAATTTTTTTCTCCTAAAGTTGTAGAAATATACAGAAAAATATAGAGTTGGATTCAAAAATCAAACAACATTGTTTTAAACACAAAGATATTGAGGATTCTATTTTAAAATACTACGAGAGAAAGAGAGCGGGCTGTACGGAAAGTATCCGACCTATGGCAATATCTTTATACCTGGGTCTAGTATTACAGAAGGCGATCTTCTTTGGGGGGGAGGGGGGACCTTTGCGATTATGCTCACCAAACAGCGCCGCCCTAGAACCCTTCAGTCGACATCGGTATGCAGGGCGAGCATCTATCTGTGACCAACGCATTTCTAAGTCTATTCATCTCATCTTATTCAGCATTTTTTAACCAACACGGCAAAACGCAAGTTCGTCAGTCTTCGTACAGTTCTGATACAATTCCATATGACTACTGGCTATTCCCGAAATTGATTCTAGCAAAGAGATTTGAAGATGTGAAGGAGATAAAACAGAATGCAACGAGATAGCTACAGGTTATTCCAAAGATTGAGTTCAAAAATTGCTTCAAAAGGTAGGAGCAGCGCTGGAAGAAGATTGTGGCTTCCAACGGAGAATATTTTGAAAGGGACATAATCGTCGTTGATCCAGAGTAGCTCTTTCTCTTGTATACCGTAAGGTGGGATATTTTCCAGACAGACCTCGTATTTATATTTCATGAAAATTATACGCAATTAAAAATTTAAGAATATGATTTCAGGTTAAAGAACATATAATTTAAGATTTCCAAAATAATTAAAAAAATTATATAATAAATATATAATTTATAATTCCCGAAATAATTAAGTAAATTTTTTAAAATGTTTAAACGTTATTCATGTTTCTAAGATTTATAACAAATTTCAGAATTATTTAAAGGAAATAATATTCTCAATCTATCTCTTTTTTCTCTTTGTCTCATATTTGAAATTGTCATTTAAAATTCAAAACAGTTATTTAATATTCAGGAGCAACGGTTGGATTCTGGAAGATCCAAAGACAGAAATACCTTGAAGATTTGACGGCAGATTAGAGGGAGAAATAGGATTATCGAAAATCGTTTAAGGATCCGACAATCGAAGAATCGCTACAATGGCTGAAAGAACGGCGGTGGCTGACAGTGAAAAAGTGGAAGAAATCGCACCCGATAAGACGCAAGAGGTCGACGCCATTTTGTCGGCGGAGACGCCGGTTGTCACTGAAGACGGAAGCGAAATTAAAAGACGGGTCAAGAGGAACATCATCACCGTGCCGGAACGAACTGACGAGATCGAGAGAAACGGAACGAGGTATCGCCGTGACGCGAACGGACGATGGAGACCCGTATTGTATTGATTAACGTTTCATACGGTTAGTTTATTCTTTTGTTTTTTCTGCACCAGCGATCTTTAAACCTCTGATTGACGCGCCCGTGAGAATCACGCAAGCGGTTTCCAAATAGCGGTTGGAAATTTAATAAATTTTCACTACCGTATCAGAATGGAGTGGCTGCCAATAGATAAACAATGACCAATGAAAATATTATTAGAAATGTTTGCTAAAAAATATTTTCATCATCTGTCTTAAGTGATATTAATTTTATATTTAATTTTCGAATTTAATAAATATATATTTATTTATACTATAGTAACTGATTTAAACACGCAAATGAACAATCATTAATTTCGTTAAATAAATGTAGTCATTTAAGATTATAAGATTTTATTTTCGCAAAAAACTGTAAATACATGATTTTATTGTAACATTATAAAGCAAACATTTTTATGTTGGATTGATTTAGGAACCAGCGAACAAATTCGTTATCGGATGTATGAGTGTTAAAAGTTGATAATCTATTCATTTTTGTTGCATTCGAGGATTAAACGTTGCATTTTTTCATCTAAAAGCTTCCTTGTTATAAAAGTTCAATATTGTTCAATCGCAACACAGGTTTTTTTTAAATATGCAAATAACTTTTCATTGGACCTAAAAACATCAAATTTAAAAAACCTCTTAAAAGCCATTCTCACAGTAAGAACACGGTTTACCCTAAAAAGGAAATTAAATTTTTCTTTACAAAAACTCAATAAAATTTGTCTATGAGGTTGTATTCGTTCTAAAAATTAGATTTTATAGTACAAACTAAATATTTTTTATTTGAAAAAATCAAACTAGTTCTCTGGTCGGTAAAATTTTTTTCCAATTTATAAACTAGAGATATATTGGGCTTGTTTTAAGCTATATTCTATTTCGTTACTAAAAGCGAAACTTTACTCGTGGCAAAAGTCAAATATTTGTTGGACGGAAAAGCAAAAATCTATAGTCATAAAAGTCAATCATTTCTTGCACAATTTTTTTTCTCATAGAAAACTGACCATCTGTGAAATCGACTTTACAAAATAGGGCTACAATTTTTTTTTCTGTTTCGAAAAATATTTGAATAATAATAAGTAAATAAAACTTTTCATTGCTTGTTAAATATTTCTAACTTTTTATGCGCTTTGCCGAATGTAACTGTTGTAGTATTATAAGCTTTTTTCGCTCTCTTTTTCTCTCCTTCCTCTCCTCTTTTCCTTCTCTCTATTGTTCGATAATTTCGATATTCACGCAATCTCGTAGACATGATATTTTCTGTGAGCCACTCGCATATGCATATTTATAGAATTTCACATATAATTTGAAATGCAAAACGATACTTGACTGTTCCGATAACCTTAAGTTGAACATATTAAACAACTTTGACTGCGATTATTGGCTATTTTCCAAGAAATGTCATATTAAATAATTCTTTTTTTAATCTTTTTAAAATCGATTTAAAGTAGAGATAACTGTAAAATATAAATAAATCACAATATAGATAGGCAATTTTAAAAGATAGAAAAGCTAGAATATAAAATATAAAATTGAAAAATATGTAATAAAAAGATTAATCAGAATGTTTAGAAGGAAAATTTTTTAAATATTTTTATTTATTATATGAGAACATGTATATATATATATATCATGCAAGATTTAGCTAAAATAAGTTTAATTTATAAATATTAAAATATAAATTCTCGTTAAAATTTAATTTATATAGATTTTTATAGAAGTAATTACAAAATTTTCTAAATATTTTCATGTAAATATACATATGCAAATTAAAATTAGAATTTAGTTATCATTTTAGTGGAGTATTGCAAGATTACTCAAGTTCTTATCAAAGATATGCTTCACCTTTGACACGCCATCGCGTAAATATGACGTAATTTTTGTAATGGAAATTATCATAAGCCGTGGTTCGGTTGATTCGTGGAACCTTTGGTAAAAAATTAATCAGTCTCTACGCAGAATTGAAGACCGTCTTTATAAACTCTGCCTTTTCGAGATTATTTCACACGTTGCACGCGCCGTTTGGACTTTATCGACAGCAAATTTTCGAGACGAATTTTGCATTTTGTAACGAAAATCGAGAATGAAATTTTGCATCACGTTATTGCTGATTGTCGTGGCGATGATGACCGTTGTTTCGTCATTGCCACAGAATAGAATTCAAACCAAGTCATCTACTACTACTACGGCACCGGTGACAATGTCTCCATTCAATATCATAACAGTGCCGGAATTTCCGTGTCCACCTGGACAGCAACGTGACGAGAATGGAAAGTGTCGATTGTTTTTGCAAAACTTGAAGAAGTAACGTCAACTAAATAAATAAGGTAAATCCTTGCGGTAATTTTTCCAAGGCTCGTAGAAATTAAGAACAGACGTATAAGAAAGAAACAAAAAAAATTGCATAAAAATTGAAATATTAAAAAAAAAAATAATTATTGCTCAGAGTGTTAACGACGACGTCGTTGTATAAATAACGTGAGATTAGCGAGAAAATGGTTTTGCCCTTTCAAGCTATTTCGTACGTCACATGAAAGAATCGAGGTCAAATGGTTTCGTGTGAATATCACAAAAATGAAAATTTGAGCTACGTTATTAATCCTCGCCGTGACGATGATGACTGTCGCGTTGTCATCGTTGTCGGACGGAAAACAAAAAGAGTCGACTGCTACTGAAAAATCAATGACGGTTGAATTTCAAATTCTCGGTAACATATAATAATTGTGACGATTCGTGCTTGATTAGTGATTTCGTGTTCGATCGATCAGCGACGCGATTCAAACGAGAAATGTCGAAAAATCTACGAAGTAAAGAAAATTAAGCATGACTCGCAATGATTTTATTGACAGTTATGGAAAGATTTTGAAAAAAATAAAATAAAATCAGCAGTGATATTAGAAGATACAAAGATAATTTAGAGATCTAATTTTTAGTGTCCATATATGTACTTAATGTACATCATTAATCTTATTAGATATTTCAACAAATTTGGTTTTCATTTTTATTATTATTACTATATATACAGGGTGTCCGATAATTATTGACACAACGCTTGTGTGCAGGTAGAGTGGACCAAACTGAGTGGAAAAGTCCTTTACCATTTTGCAATTTTTGCAATAGTTAACGAGATATTAATTATTGAAGCTCACCAAATTGGTGATTTTCAATAATTAATATCTCGTTAACTATTGCGAAAATTGCAAAATGGTAGAGGACTTTTC
>VBVR01002584.1:0-21684 GCA_011638315.1 Tetramorium parvispinum
AAATTGTTTAGTCTAATCTTGTGCAATGGTAAGATGCATTATTATATAATAACTTCAGGGATAGTAAAATAAATAAAATAAAATAAAATTTAAATATGTATAAGCAATTCTTCATTCGACGATTATTTAATTATTGAATGAGCGCAAATTTAACAGAGGTATACATATACTTGACATTTTTTTACATTTTTAATATTTTTCAATTTATAAAAATTTGAAACGAAAGAAATCAGCAACGCCGCTTTCTGTGGGCCCCATCATCAAGAATACTCGCCCCCATTCCACACTTTATCGTCTGTCTTTCCTACGGCCATCGGGTGGTAGCGAACGGGTGGAACCAGATGATATAGCGCGTGAAATTTGTCGCCATTGTGCAACGACAGAACTACGCGGGGGTAATACGGCGCTACCGCTAACTAGCCCTTGTTATAACGCCATTCGTTCGTCGTTGTTCGTACTCGTCGCATCCCTCCTCTTCATGCCGACCCTCCGCGCCAGCCCCGCGTCATCCCCTCAACCACCGCCGGGGTTTCATTTTGACGGACCGACCAGCCAGTTTCGCCCTGCCGAGACGTCGAAACTATAACAGCTCTAAATGTCCCACGCTCCATGGATTTCGCCGAAATCCGGTAATTACCTCTATTCTGAACGAAGAGAGGAAGGCGAAGGGAAGGAGATGGAAAGAGAGAGAGGGGGAGTGAGAGCAGGCGAGTGAATTACTCGAGATCGGCGATTTCGTACCGTCGTCGCCGACAAACGAGTTTTTTTTCCCCCTCGGCTAGTCGGACATCACACAGGATCTTTACCCGTATCCTTCATCCTGTAAACGATTGGACTGTAAAATACGCTGTAAAACTCCAAGTTAAAAGCTCATTTCCACAGGTACTGTTTAAGTTACGTTATAAGAC
The DNA here is from genome assembly GCA_011638315.1 of Tetramorium parvispinum. NCBI lineage: Eukaryota > Metazoa > Arthropoda > Insecta > Hymenoptera > Formicidae > Tetramorium > Tetramorium parvispinum. The sequence continues at coordinate 909 of VBVR01002584.1, forward strand.
TTACCGCGAGCGCGCCGCTTATGGACTTCTCCCTGAGTAAAAAGGCTTGTAAAAGTTCTAAAGGATCCGTCTCGGGTCTCGGAGCGGGTTAAAGTGCGGTGGCTGATTTCGCATCGATAAATATATGTCCGGTTTGCCGTAAAACTGCATAAAACATTTGGCAAGCACGCGTCGTTACACGGCGCACGATATAAGGGGGACCGGTGGAGCATGGGGCTTGAAGGCAGGGCGGAGATGGTGGGTATTAAATTTCATTTTAAATGGCTGAGACCTGTCAGTCCTTGTGTTTCCGCAGATGTTGCCGAGGAGTGCTTTCTATATTCGATATTTCGCATCGCACGCTGCCCGCACTTGGCACTATATTCTGGCGTCACGACATGGGAATGGTGATCTTAAAAAATTGTCGCGTAAAAGCCAATAGTCGGGAAATAAAGTTTTAATCTATAAGAAGAATCAACATAAGAAAGAAGAAAATGAGGAAAAAAAGCGAGAAAGCGGGAATAAAAAATTAATATCGTGATAAATAAAGTCGGTAATAGAAAATAGAAACCTCCATTAAATCATATTACGTTGTAATAGGAATAATATATAGATAATATACTAGCGGGGAAATTGCGGATAAATCTCAAATTTTTTAATAAAATTAATTCACATTATTTACGATTCGCCGACCTTTGCCGCGGAGTGAAAAGCGTTCGAAAATAACATGTTTTCTTTTGAGCAATAAAAATTTATCGTCCCTCCTTCTTTTCAACGCGGCAGGAATTCGAAGAACAAGGAACAAGAGGTTTTCAAGGAGAAACTCTACCTGCGTGTCCTTTGTAAAACTTTAACTCACTTGAGACAAAGTCTTTGAATGAATCAAAAGCAGGTGCTTCGGGAGAAAACCGAATAATGCCGTCCTTAGTGGCAACCGCAGCGTCGACAAGAAACTTGTCAAAGAAAAGAAAGAGATTCAGGTAGATGCCATTAACGATTCATGATTACCATCTGCATTCTACGGCCGGCTGCTGCAAAACCGAAGCACCAAACGTACCGCGAGCGAAATGAATTTATTGCAAAATGATATTCTCCCGCTCGCGCATAATTTTCGTAACGCGGTCGTTTCGCGTGAGCTGTGCGACACCCCTGTCTCACGGCGAATCTCGAAAAAGTGCGATTTAATGCACTGGATATTGGAGAAAGCGGTAGCGCGCCCAATAAGATGTCGGCGAAAGAAGAACAATGGACACTCCGGTTCCGAGAAGGAGGAGCAGCAGCTTCCGGAGCAGCGGCATAGTGACAGAACAATTTGTGCGCATAAATCACCGGGTCGTTTCTTCATATCGCTTAATATGAATCGTCCTGCCTGTTTCGCTCGTAGAGCATATGCGTAAGGTACGATGCGTCGAGAACAACGGTTGTACCGAGATTGATTGCAAGCTATGATTCTTATGATTTATGAATTACAGTAAACGTAGATGGAGCAGAAGAAAAAAGAATCAAAGACTCCAAACCAAATTTCTGTCTTCTGACTTCCAATGTGCACAAAATTGTCCAACGTACATATACACGTGAATTGCCTGGACCTCCCGCATGTAGCAACAACAATTGCTCTCTATTCTTGGAAAATTTTTGATAGAACAAAAGCGTTTATCGCTACGTCACAACGCGCACATTCAATATTTTCCATGCCACGAACGATGCATGCTGCTTTTTTCGCGGATAAAGGCAGCGAGAGGCAAAAGAGAGAGCGAGAGAGAGAGAGAGAGAGAGAGAGAGAAAGAGAGGGAAAGAGAGAACCAACGCTGCTGAATTCGACTCACGTACGCATTTATCCTTTTTGCGGAATGAGTGATAATTCGACGAAATCGAATTACCGAGCCGGTCCGGCGTGAAAAGCGCCCAAGTTAGCCGCGGTGGACGGTAACCCGGCGGTGCGCTGCGCAGCGCGTTTTCAAAATTTAATTATGACGTGCTGCACGTGCGCGAGTATCCGCGCTCCGTGCCACACATATATGATACGAGCCAAAGGAGCACGTATTGAAATGTAACTAGCTCGCTCACCACTGCCAAAGACAGATCGTGGCCCGGTCCAGAACCTTTGCCTCCCCCCCGTACCCTAGTGCAGTCTCCGTTATTGGCAGCAAACGTTATTAAATAATATTAATGAAATTTGAACAGGAACTGCAACTTTTTACGATAAAAGTAACATAGTTAAAACACACGTATGCATTTTTATATTGTAGTACATTATTTCTATATTTTATATTTATTATTTTTATATTTTAAAATATTATGTTATCATATTATATCTACTATTTTTTGCATTTACCATTTTTGAGGAATTTTAATTCGGCATTTAGATTTTATGAAATTCTTGCGATATTCAGACGGCGATAATTCGTTAAAGGCGGAATTTAGAGATTTAAAAACATTTTTGTTTTTTTGATGTTAATTGTATGTACTAATTTCATGTTTTGCCTCAGTTTAGAAGAGAGAAAATTTCACTCAGCTAAAATTCTAAGGTTGAATGCGCCTGACCGACGCGTTGTTTATGACGTTATAAAATGTACATTCCCGGAAATTCATCCGTTGCACGACTTCCTGTCTATAAGAGATACAGTCGTCAGTCAGATGAACAAAACTAAACACCGATATATCTTAATGAAATCTTTTAGAATTAATAAATGGATTTTGTGTATTGTGATACAAAGGGAATTCTCTTCTGTCTCATTTATTGTTTCGTTATATTAGATTTGCTGTCTGTTGAGAAATAAGAAGTTGTAGAATTTTTTCTAAAAGATTTCCGGTACCTGTTAAAAGTAACAAATAAATCACAATTTGCCAAATTTATTCTCTTCTTACGAGTGTAAATAATGAGAAAAGGTCTATCCATCTAGGTATTCACTTTATAAGATTGACCGTCTATAAGGAACACGTGTCCTATACCGAGAAACGCATAAACGTACGCGTCGGCCGAGATATTTTCACGAAAAGCGAACGAAAGATGTGTATCCTGCGAATCGTTGGTTACGACCCTCGAGAATTTATATCGTCGACTTACATGCCGACGATACCGAGTAGAAGACAGAAGCCCGGGCCAAGTATCCGGGACGTCGATTTGATCCCCTTAACTCCTCGAGTTCGATTTATTACAAAACCCGGACCACTTCCAGAGACGACGCATTATCGATAAGACGAGAGAGTGGCTTAAGGTCCCCGAAAGCATGCGTATAATTTTGCTATATCGCTGTATCGCTCAATCGTTCTATTCTTTCGTTTCCTTCCCTCTCTGTATCGCTCCATGGCAGTCTGTTCCAGATTCAGTAGAAAAAACCGTTACTGGTCAGGCGTGTCGATCCGGAAAGAATCAAAGAGTACATGTATTATATTGAAATAGAAATGAATTTCTTGACGAACTACGTAATATTTGGAGTATTTGATCAAACTGATAGGACGAATAATTTCTCATTGCAAGATATATTAATTTAATTATTAAAAGTTATTTTACAAGGCAATTTAATAGTCGTTACGAAATTATAGTTTACTTTTCTGCTCACCAATATTCGTATCAAATTTCCAATTGTATCCGTATACAGTTAAATACTAAAATCGACGATAAAAGGATCATTATGATAATACGCAGATAAATAAAGAGGCAGCAGTATATCTGCCGGTTCAATTAAACTCTGACCGAGCCCAGCCGCGGAGTCTGTTCGTAGGTCGTAAGATTATTTGAACAGCTGAGGCCGAAGAGAAAGATAACCGGCGAATAAGCATCAGACTTCGCGATCCCGCGAGTTGGGTAAGAGAGATTTGATTCCCGGAAACGACGAGAGAGACGAATTAATCGGCCGTAGAGACGCGAGGAGAACGGAGAGAGCGAGAGAGAGAGAGAGAGAGAGAGAGAGAAAGAGGATATGCCGCGGTGGCCGATAAATTTGCCGGAAGTTTAATTTCATTTTATAGGCGCGATACTTTAGCGAAAGCACCTGCACTTTACACTAACGGCGCCGCGCTGTCGTGAGAACCGCGAGGGCGGGAGGATCGCCGTCGTCCTCCGCGCCGTCGAGGTCTAGGAATTATACATTATACCGCCCTAAATCATGGCTCGAGCGCGCAACCTCATGTAATTATATCGTCGTTTTTAGAAGCCACCCTTAATACGCCGTTATGCGGCCCGTGAGTCTTACTAACGTTTCGCGCTTCCCTCTCTTCTTGTCGTCACACACGCGAACGCGCAACGGCCCGTTGCTTTCCCGACAGCGAGGAATGTTATTTAGAGTAATGCCAAGTAAAGGAGCATGAATTATAAATTTATAAGGTAACTGAACGATTGATTAATCTGAAAGATACGATATCGTTTGCTCATACATCATTTTAAGCATATCGCTAATTACAATATTATTTGTATACTTAATTAACCACTGGAAAAAATTCTGGTTAAAAACAGACGAATCAGAAAAATCTTGTAGGATTAATTAAATATTCTGGTTATTATACTAGTTATTATTATAAAGTATTGAATTATTGATAATCAGTATTTCTATTATAATAACTAGAATATTTGATCAATCCTACAAGATTTTCTGATTCGTTCGTTTTTAACTAGAATTTTTTTTCAGTTACGTAATTAATAACTTTTGACAAAAATCTATAGAAACTTTGTTCTCCATGGATTATCCATAAACACAAACAATCCCTTTAATCAAGGGCTTCCTTGTTTACTGCCACAGCGCATCGAACGGTAAATCGTGAAAAGGCAAAGCTTACTATCACGCAAATATATAGCGGCATAATATAATATTAACCAGCTGTATTGTAGCGCGCGAGAGACTCGTGGAAGTCGGAGGGTGGTTTCGCTGCGGCCAGATTGCCAACCGTACGAAGACAATGAGGGAAAGGGAGATGCTGATCAAACACTTGATTAAAGAAAGTTTCCGATAGGTACTTCGCGCGAGAAAACCGACATCCCGGCCGCGGTGATTGGATAAGGTAAGATACCAGGAATTTCTACGTCTCGTTCCTACCCATCGGCCCAGCGCGCTGATCTTCCTTCGTTCTAAACTCGAAAGTTCTTCGAAGCGAAGCCGGAAGTCTAGCTGGTCTCCTCGCCGTTCGTTTTTTTCACAATAGATATTTCACCGCGATCTTCACGGCAGTTTAACGATATTAATATATTATGGTCTGTCGGTGTGTTTGCTTGCTTGTTACGTATTTCAAGTTAAGCAGAAACGGTTTCGTGTAAAATCCGATTGCAATCATTTCTTATATCAGATTCGCTTCTTTCTGAATTTGAGATGTTCTTACATCTTTACATTACATTATTTTTTTCAATATTTAATTATTTTTATGTATAATAATAATCACACACAATTGATAACTTATAAAATTAATACGATTAATAATGTGTAAGATATTAAATACATAATAGTATATTTATAATACGTAATCTTTAGCTTGCCTTTCTTATCCGTTAATACTCCCGCACGTCGAAATGCACGTTAATACTCTATCACGTCGAAAAACGAAGACCAATTAGAATTATATTACCTCTACCGTTGCGCTGGACGATTTATGCGGTCTGCATAAATCTCGTGGAAGACGGTTATTAAAATATTAAATATTCCACACAAAGAAAGACGGGCGCGCCTAACGTTAAACGAATAATCCGATTATATATACATTTAATATTGGCACGTTTGACGATATTTCGATCGAACGAGACAGAAACAGTTTAGAGAAGTTAACGACATGCAGATACGAAAGGCCGCAGTTTTTAAATGACTCCAAAAAAAAAGAAAGAAAGAAGAGCCAAACCGAGAAGAAGGCCCGTGGACAAGGAGCGGCGAAGGGCGAGACATTTCCGAACGAATGAAATGTAAATCGAGGAATGAAGGTAACGTTGCGGAAAATTAAATACCATTTGAATAACGCAAATGCTAATAGAATTATCGGGCTGATCGATTAAAGCAATAATACCGCCTGTCTTTCCGCCACTCGTGTCGTTCTCGCCTTCATCCCTTTATCTATACCGAGCTTCCGTCCTCTCCCTCCCCCCCTCTCCTATACTTTTTCTCCTAACTTCCTTTCGTATCACTTCCGTACCGCTGTCTTAACGAAGAAAAACCGTCCTCCATTCGAAATCCTTCCGTTTCCGAAAAGATCTTTCCTCTTTTCCCTTTTTATTTTTATCTGAAGCCGTTATTCGTGTGGTAACAATCTCTCTTTCACTCTTTCGGAAACGATGATCTTTTTGCCTCTACGAATACGAGACGTTGAAGAAGCGACGTTGGAGAAGTCGACGGGAGGCACGGCTGAATCTTCGGGTTGAATCTTCGGGCGGCATCGGTCGGGTGGGAAAGCCTTTCCTACCTCGGCTTTCGTTAACGAATGCTACGCAGGTACGATTGTTTAACGCAGCAAGCGTGAGGAGCGAAGCTTTTAGCCAAGACGAATGAGACGACTGACTCAGTCTCGGCACCAACAGCAGGAAATTGCGTTTCATTGTAGCGAGACGGTGTTTGCTTCCAGGGTACGATACCTACCGTTCCCTTACTCATTCCACCAACCCTCTTCCCCCACCCCCTTTCTCGTTCTCTACGAGCCTGGGCTGTTTGCAATGAGATACGAATGACAATTACACCAGGTATGTAATAGTCGTCCTACGCCGCGAGCGACGGTTATTTAAGATATGTCTAGGTCTATTCTGCGGAGGTTTAGAATCATCAAAGAACGTTTATCTTCTTGAAGATTGGCACAAAGAGAAACGTTCGGTCTCGATATGCAAGTACCGAAAATAATTTACGGGGTCTTACATTTAAAAAAGTTTCCAAAAAAAGAGAGACTGACATGGGCATTGTGTAAAAACTTAAATAAAAACTCTCGCAGCTTGTGCAAAGCGCCACGATAGCCTGCACGCCGCGATGGTGCGCTATAATCGCCTTATAGAATGCGAGGAGCTGAACGTAGGAGATATAACTCATATATATATATAAGGGTAGCAAAGAGGACTGCCAAGCAGATTGAGTGCGACGGCGGACCTGTCCCCGCGCGTGTCCGAGCCTCGGTTATTTATATTCATATCGATGCATAGGAAAAGTTGGTAGCCTTCTTGCCTCCGCAACCGCCGCGCCGGCCCTCCTTCCCGTCCCTTCGCAAGCCCGCCAGCGTGCCGGTTGCATCTCAGGCACAGCGGCCATAAATACGAAAAACTCGTGCAGTCAGCCGCTCGCCGGCGATTTATTGCATATGAGCTCTCAGATTTGTCAATCGCGTACCGGTCCCCTCTGACCGCGTCGTGTCGTCTCGCCGGTCGATTTCTCTCGCCTGCGAACGCTTGTTCCAAGGAACAAACCCTATAAATCATTCCACCGACTGCGATACCGTGGATACCAGCAATCGCGGCGAGTAGTCACTACCGCCTATGTCAGACGATAATGCGTCTCGCGTGATTTAGTTAGCGATACGAAACGCGATCAGGAGAGAAGCTTTAATGCATTTTTCATATTTCATACTCGCCGTCCTGGAAAAGCTTTTCCAATCTTCAAACGAAAAGAAAAAATTATGATCGATTAATGCTTAAAGAAATTAAGTTAAATTTATATATTTTATTCTAGAATCATTTTTGAACATAATATTTGTGCGGATTGATTTTTATTTTCCAATATATTAATGAAATGCTTATTGCGTAAGGTTGTTATTTTAATTTTATATCTTGGAGAATTGTTGAAATGATTTTATTTGCAAAGATATTCGCCCAATTTCTACTGTACACGTGACGTCTTTTACCGGGAGCCCTTAGTTCTCGCTCGAAGGTCTCGACGAAAAAGCGTGCTGCTAGTATTACGTACACGTACGAGATGCCCCGTTAGCCGATCGATTTATCAAGCGAGACAATTTACGAAGGAACCGCCGTAAAGCTCATCTCAAAGCATAGAGGTGGCAGATCGAACCTGCGGCCATCCAGAAAATAGAGTGTCCTAGAGCAGGCCGAGCGTGTCTACCAATTTATGACATGTAATTAAAAAGTAGAGCGTCCACAATAGAGCTGTTGTCTTTTCAAGACATATTTTATTGGTCGAAAATCAGGAATGAGTAAAGTACAACGATATTCTATCGAATTCCAATTAATGAATGCATTTACAATAACAATTAAAATGTTTTGAACAAGTCTATAACGAGTTATTCAAGAAATGCTTTTGAATTGATGAGCCCTTAACTATAATTTTATCTCATAATCTTCTATGAATTTCTGAATCTTTCGTATACAGTAATATTATTCTCGTATGTAACACATTTAATTTAATGAAGAAGATCTGATTACACGTTACGATATCATTACGGGCATATGCTCAATGAAATATTTTCGAATAACATTTGCCCGGCGAAAAATCAATACTTCCTTCCTAAAATAATTATCACGCTTGCAAATCCTTCCATATAATTTCAGCGACTTATCTGTATTATCTCACACATGCGCATTCGTAATCATTATTTGTAAATAATATCAATTAGCTCGTGACGTCAACATTAAATACTTCAAATGCTGCGCGCGAGCCGCGTTCGATCTCGACACGCCCGACACGAGCGCGCTTAAATTTAATCGAGATTTAATTAAATTTCATGTAAATTAATATCCACGCCTCGAATTACATTTTATTCGCTTTGCGTTCGCGAACAATATTTTCGACGAAAGCGCACGTCGGGGCGCATGCTATATTTGTACAGTCTTGAAACTGTTTCCTTTGTTTTTTCCAGCTCGCAGACAGAATATTTACTCGCACCCTTAGCTTCTCCTCTGCGCTATGCAACTGCGAAATTGTGTACGTAACATAATTTCGCAGTTGCGAAGAATATGGAATAGATGTTTGAAATAATGTGTAAACGGACTGCTATCTTTCAATTTTTTTAAAAGTATTAATCGTGTAGGTATAATTTCGTGATAGGTATAAAATTTTTGTGCAAAAAATTTTATACCTATCAATGAAATTGTTTCCTGCAAAAATTATGCACGGAATTTGCGCGTGGAATGAACTGAAACATTTCAGTATATCAAATAGATTAACAACGTTGAAAATATATATCTCGATATTTTATCCATTTAACATTTGCCTAAAAAAATTTGTGTTAGGCTCAGTCACGTTTCACGCAGCCTTGTTTAATTTTGCCAATGGATAAAATAAGGTAAAAAAAAAGGAGAGAAGAATGCTATCCCACTTCGTGAAGAAACGGCGAAGAAACAGGATGAGGGGGAGAGAGAGAAGCCGAAAGGGAACGACGCGATTGTCGCTCTCTTCTCATTATACATAGAACTCGGACGAATGCAAGAGCTTGCTTCTAACGGCAAACTTCCTTGAAAATTCAGGCTGCAGGGAGGAAAGTTCTTTTAATTTCATTTACTCTAATTTGTAAGGTAACTTTCCAATAGTGATTCTCTCTCTCGCAGTCACGGCACCGGGAATATGGGTTGAATTGGCGAGGGTGTATCGGCAAACTTGAGCAGTTTCGCTGTCCTATCAGCTCCCGCTATTTTGATTCACTTTGTAACTTTTACGTTCGAATTGTCCGCCCGCGAAGGCGCGCGTATTTATCTGTGTATTCCAGCAGAACAGATAAAAATTGCGAAGGTGATTACATACATGTGATATTAAAATTTTAATCAATATGCGCGAAATTAAAGTTAACTGATAAACAAATAATATGTATTCCCGATTGGACGTCGTTAAACAACGGCGCGACAGCGCGTTATTACAACTTCTGGTTGAATGCTGGAATTAATTAATCTGTCTTTGAACAGATATCCTTTTACAAGATCGAGAATAGCTTTCAAGGGTGGCTGCCGTCGGTTGGTATTTATTAATTGAGAATAATCCGAATTTGTGCTTCAGCCAGATCCTCTGTCTTGGGGCGGTTCTTCGCGCTATAATCTTTTCCAATTCATTTCCCAGCTTCGTTTTCTTCTATCATCTCGACTATTGTTCTTCTTGGACCCTTTTGCGAAACATTAAAAGTTGGGGATAAATCATAAATACTCCATTTGGTTCCAAGAAACGATCTCGCGCATAATTATGAGAATACTGAAATAAGAGAAATACTTTATTAATCGATATTTTTATTGTTGATGATTAATATTAAAAAAATGATTACATTAATATACAAGAAATAATTTGGCATCTAAAATGTATGGATTTAGGAATTTTTCACATTTTATAATGTATACAAATCAAAGAATGTACAATATTCTCTTCACCAGTATGCAATAATCGTCAGCGAAATAAAAGTCATTTTTTGCTCCGCGGTACTTTGATTTTTATCGCAGTTGAAAATGCTGAATATTTCTAGAAAACTCTGGTTTGAAATTCACGAACCAAACCGGTGCTGCTGTTATTTCAAGTAATGGGGTATGTTTATGCACGCGAAGTAACTAAACTTACCTACTCTTCAAACGAAGGAACGTAGCCTTCTTCAGTAACGGGCTCTCCTCCGTTTCTCGACGCGTCTCTTCTTCCGCTCGCCTCGCTCCATTCTGAATGATAATAAGATTTGACTCGTTAGAAGTTTCATTAGAGCTTTGTTTACCGCGTCTATGAGCGAGAGAGCGGGTGACAAACGGAACGGAGTTGCAGAAACAGGTTGAAGCTACTTCGCTGTTCGTGTCTCGTCGAAGAATGAGATACTTCATAGCATCTCGAGTGCTAGATTCGCGATGTATAAAAAGTGTGCGAAAAGTCAGGGTCTCACACAAGCCATTAGCAAATTATACTGCGGCGAAACAGTCCACTGTTGCATTCGTGTATACATCGCCTTAATCAACTGTATAATACTTGCGTAATAAAACTATAAATTAATATTAATATAGAATTCTAAACTTCTTACTGAATTAATCCTTTCACCTCGCAGATACGTGCATTTTCGGCTTTTATTCTTTTTCTTTCAACCCTGGGAAAAATTTTACGCTTTTCAAGCTGAAACGCGCGCGCGCGCGTTGTGGCTTTTCATTTCTATTTTCACAATTCGAGCCTTCCATTTTCTGCCCATTTCTACGTTTCACAAGCTAAATTTATAAAAAGTATCATCCGACTCTTCAAATAGTACTTTTTGAGGGTCGAACAGCATTTTTAATTAACTCTACGAATTTCTACTAATTCCATTAAAGTTTCTCTCATTAAAGATCTGAAACTTTTTTTTTTAAATCGTCTGATGCTAAAGAGGATATGACTGACAGTGCAAATCTACTGACGTACATTTCCATCCTTCGACGTTGGCGCTCGAAGCAGCCATAAGTGCTCACTCACGCCGACATTTCAATTTCAGGCGGAAGCCGGTTCCATTTTTACGTGGGGGGGTCTGCAGAGAAAAAGAGGGAAAAAAGAGCGCTCTCGCTTTTACTTCGCGGACTAATTGCGTCCTGCGTTAATCACAGTGATTTCTTTTTTTTTTTTACTTTATTTTATTTCATTCTCCACCGCCGCTCCGCTCTATCTCGCATCGCGCTTTTATTCAGCCGTAGACACAAAACAGGCCATTTATAATCGCGATAGAAATGGCGGAGCTAAGAGATAATCAAGAGACGTAGCACTGTCTCCGTACAGTCGCCAACTGTAGAACGAGATGCAGCGATAGCGCACATTCACCGGACTTACATAAACGTGAGATTGCGCATTATTTCGCGTCACTTTCATTTTATGTGTCTTTATAGCAATCATAAATTCATCGACCAATCAACACTTATTCATACTTAGAAAACCGTTCGTTTTTGCGCGCGTTTCAAAACATCGGACTTTTCAAATTGACATTTCCATTACGACGAATTTGAAATCGATAGGGCGCGACATGTGGAATCGCGCGAAACTGTGTTAAAGTTTATCAGACGTTATATTACAGGGGCCGCGAAAAGGATTGCTGCGAGATAGCGCGCGGGGATCATCGTGCTGACGAATCAATTACGTAAATGTGAATGCACGACGAGTCCTTGGCAGCTAGAACAGAGGGAAACGTGAACGCAGGCTGACTTATTATCGCGAGAAGCGGGTAGATTGACCCGCAGTATGAATGATAAATCCCAACTAGGCAAATACAGTGATTTAACATTCGCTAACGAGTCATCTATATGGTAAACAGAGGGCTGGCTGCCGGTTGGAGCTCACAGTTCTCTCCTATAACGCGCGCCCGCCCTCTCCGCTATCCCGTGCCGTGCCACAATATCAAATACCCCGTCTCTTCCCTCTATCGCCCCCTCGTTGCATGGATTTAACCGATGAGCTAACATTTGGACGAGTTCCCAAATTCGCTTTTACCACGACACCGGCGCGGCGCCACGTCGAGTGCCAGAGGTGCTATTTCGCGCGGTATCCGCGCTCTCCCATCGTTGCGGATAACGCACGATAACGGTAACGTTGACGTCGGGATCCGATCGTGAAACGCTTTAATTGCTCGCCCTCGGATTGGCGCACTTCCGTGGCCGGGGACGAAGGACTGCGACATCCTTTGTCTAGGTGCCGCGAGACTAGCCTCGTTTTGCTCGATCAATTATCATCTCATTTGTGCATGTAGCGTTCGTAACACATACAAAAGTGAATTTTTAAAATTATTTAAGTCTCGATGAAGATTTCGACAATTTCTGTATAACTTAATTTATACTTATGTAACTGTACATATAGTCTACGTAACTTGTGCTTATATGACCGAGATGCACGCAAAATTTATGTCGCGAGCGCATAATGAATTTATTTCGTGAATTTAAACGTCTAATTTTATAGGTCAAAGGCATATTGCGTCGCATCCATAAAAGTGGAGCAAATACTCTTAGCTGAAGATGGCGAAATAAAAGCGTTTCCTTTAAAGTAAAAGCATGAAATAGCATATCCTATATTTCGTACGTATAACCTTTTCCTTTTATTGCGAGGCATTCGCTTTGTATTTTGAACTATTTGCCTGTGAATGTCATCACTTCCGAAAGGTTCTAACATTTAGAATCTTTAAAGGCTCTCTCGCGCACACTCTTCGATATACTTGCTTTAATAAACAAAAACAAAGGCGTTTGTCACGTTTTATTCGTACAATCTATCATCGTTTTGCAAACCGCGAGGAGAATTGTGTCTGCAGCATTGCCGATACATAAACACGCATACATATAGAGGAACGGATCTTCTTGCGATAAGGCAAGATCGCGAAAATATCCAGCGGAAAAAGAAACTCTGTCATCTGAAAATTTAGAAGACAGTATCAATTTCAAGAATCGTGTCCCAGGTCGATTTCCCGACGTCGCAGGAAGCGTCCAAGGAAGTCCCTTATTGAACGGAGAAAGTCAGTCTGGTACGCCAAAGCCATTTTTCCATAGCTTGATCTATGGTATCAATTTGGCCGCGGCGAATTCCTGGTTGACGTTTGAAATCGTTATTTATTACTCGTAAGTCCGCGGAGGTGGAGCGTCCGTGAACCAAATTGGATCGAGATCGAACGAAAGTAACTCTCAGTGTAGCGCGCGTCCTTTTTATATTCAATAGTTCTCTCTCTCTCTCTCTCTCTCTTTCTCTCTCTTCCGTGTTTAATTTCACGAAAATAGGTTTGTATTGATTTTTCACAAGTGCACGCAAACCTGGAGAACATTATTCATGCGGATGCACACTGCGTCTTCCTGCGCGAAGATAATTGCAATTAAAATGAGTGTGCCTGATGCGTTATTCTAACTTTCGCCACCGCAACTTCGTCCGTGTATATTCTGCGTCTACAGAAGGCAAAGACGCAGCCCAAATGCGTATTACAAACACTGCATAATTGGCAGAGAATTCAACAGGCAGCTGGCAAAGCGAAATCGCCGGCCCGTGAAGCGACACCGCGCTTCCGGTTCGCGTATTCGGCTCTGAAGTCTGAAACGATATCTCGGCTACACCGAGAGCCTGTCTCGAAATATTTTCAAGAGCGAGCGCCAGACATCCCAGAGATATCGCATGGTTGCTTTTTCCATTTGGCCACCTGCCAAACTCTCCCGAAGGAATAAAAAAATTATTTCCTCTTTAAAAGATATAATTATACGCATAGTTCTGTTGCATAATATATCAGTATTTTTAAACATACATATTTCCATCCGTGCACACAATGTTTATGGAAAAATTTTACGAGAAAAAAATTCGTATTCTATATAAATGCGTATTTCAAAGCAAAAAGAGATCATCATTGTGAGTCTGACAAATGTCTTGACAAATATAAGCGAGTAATAAGCGTATGTACGAATGAAAATGAACTAAATATAATTGCACAAAATTCAGTTAACGCGAGTATTTACACATGCGAATACGATGCGAGAGGTATTTACTCGCGTTCCAATTTAAATTACTAAATAGTAAATATACTTTGGAAAAAAATTCCGAAATATGTTTCGCGAACGCGAAATGCATGCGACTCGAAGCGTTGCAAACGTCTAAGTATTAGCAGGAGGGACGGAATCCACCGCGCCGCGGATACTTTCATCGGATAGAGAACCCTGAAGGATTTCGTAGGTTGGGGTAAGAGCGAACTGCTGTACCGTGCAATGGATCGGATTAAATATTATTATGAGGAAGAACGAGACGTGTCGTGCCGCACGATACAGTCTCTGTTCCATCCCCCGGTCGGCCGCCGCCAACCCTCCCGTCCCGCCGACTCTTTCCTATGCCAGCAACCCCCGGCAACCGCCAACGCCGCCGCCTCGTTCCACGGGAGTGCTGTGCTCGCGCTTTGAAACCGAAGTCTCGAAAGTTTGGCCCCTTCCCAGCACCGGTACCGCCATCGACTACACCGCAAGGAATGCATTTTTCATATCCTCACGATATTACCGCCTCCCGTTCCGTCCATTCTATTAATCGGTCTGGAAAAGGGGAGAAGGACTGGCGGTACGACGGAGGAAGAAAGGTCGCGCGCGAATTCGGGGTAAGTCGCCCGCGACCACGAGATAAGTAGAGAAGAAATGCCAAAATTAAACGCCGCATCGGATATATCGTTGGTCTTAAGGATGTTCTGGCTACACTGTAAAAAATTAGTGTAAAATTACATGTAATTTTGAGACACGCTTAATAGTTTTAAATTAATTTATTTCTAATTTTGCAGTATAAAAATAATTCCTTAATTTGTTTTTTACAGTGTATATAATCCTAGCCAAAAGTTACTTCAATATGAAATTGATAAAATTCTATACTTTTAAGGATTGAAATATGCATTAAACGTGCTTATTCACGTAAATGTCTTAAACAATATCGTTTAATATGATATTTGTACCACAGATGTATGATATTTACCATGTTTCGGCAGGTGACATGTACACTATAACCTTTTTTCAAAACTTTGCATTGTATTTTTATGAATAACTTGGTAATAAGATAGTGAATCAATTTAAACTTTTTTTAGAAACGTTGCTCAATGTTTGGTTTACTTACAAATAAAGTTTCAAAATATTGGCAATGTTGCTTCTTTATTATTTTATTTATATAAGGAGAATAATGCTGTTTTTCCATAAGAACACATGTAAAATTAGAAGTACAATAACTCGTGAACTAGTTAGAGAATCGGCTTGAGGTTTTAACCACTTGTTCAGATAACAAATGGAAACAATCTATACAAGTTCTACGATATTTTCAACGTAACACTGTTAGCGCCAGAGCATCTTTAATCGTCGCTTTTTACAATATACAATCGCGCGTGCTCGCGTCTTTTTCCGACTTTTTCTTGATTTTCGAAATTCGGCGGATTTATGCGACGAAGCTAGAGAATCACGCGATACAATCAAAATGTAATTAGCACTCCTGTCGACTTAACATCGGAGATACGCTCGACGGGGAGAAGCCAACGGGCGAAAAGTATCGCGGATCAGGTAATTAAAGCCGCTCGAGACACGGCGAAATCGTGAAGATCGCTTTCTTCTACGATTTTCCCATCTCTTCGCGCCGATATCGGCCAACGACCGGGACATTTCCCGGGTACACCTCGTATTGGACATCGGAGGATCGCTCGGCGATCCTCGACGAGCTCTGCGTTTGTTCCTCAAACGGCAGCCACAGACGATCCTGCCGGGAGAGCACCAATAATTTTGATATGTAAATACAAGGTGGAACCCTTGCCTCGCGATATCGGCCTGATTAAAATATCCCGACTGCTTGGATTAACGTGGACTCGTCGCGGAAACTGTCCCAGCCAGACATCTTATCTCTACTTAGAGATCCCTTTCGATTGGAATGGCTGCTATAGATCAGATAGCTTTCATTATTAAACTATCCAAGTTAATATTCATACAATAAAAGTTCCTTTTTTATGTTTAATCGCCCAAATTCTGTTTACAATACATTAGAGACTTTAAGAATTCTTCATAGAAGAACCGAAAATTTTTTATAAAGAAAACGGGGTGTTTATTTCACAAAACTGAAATATTAATTGATCATTTATTGTCTGCTTCGGCGGATTAGTGAATTACAATCTCCATTGTACTCAAATATTGTGTAATTGGCAATAATCGCTGTTCCAATTTGCGCTCCTTATTATGTTCAATGTGACTTGAAGACAAACGCGCTCTTCTTTCACGCTAAGAATTGAAAACGGCGTGAAGGTGCTGCCGTCCGTTGTTTCCGCTGAATAATAATTAGCGTCAGGTGCCGACGATTCGTCGAATATTCGGGCGAGAATCCAAGATTTTCATCTCGCGATTCTTCGCGATATCGAATTTACCCTCTCTCAATTTCGCGCGGACGCGCGCGACGACAGAATTAAAAAAAAGGGGGGAGCGCGCGTTGACTTCGACGAGGGTGAATGGACAATTAATAGCGGGAGTAAGAAGGGGTGACTCAATGCCGCTGTATGGCGAGTCGCAGGGGGAGAACGAAGGACTTGGAGTGGCGAAACGCGAGGCGGTCGGGGTTATAATGACGAGGCACTAAATAACAGCGGCGACCGTTAAGGAATGACGAGATAAAAACCTTCGTGGATCGTTAGCGAGCGTCCCGGCCATTTCTTATTCTCTCTCCGTTCGATCTACCTCCACCTCCCTTTCTTTTCTACCGACCTCTATGCGAAATGGACTGCTCCTTCGCTCCACGTCGAATATTCCTCTCTTCTCTCACGGCCGGTCGTCGTCCTCCGCCCCATGCCACGCTCCTCCCATTTTCTCTCTTTGCCCTCGTCTTCCTACTCAATTCTCGCGCCCCTTACAGAAACTTTTAATGTAATTGCCGCGGGACGTGAAAACCGCTGATACCGTTACCCCCCGGCCCGGAGAAATCCGATCCGTGAAAATAAGTCGAGATAGCGGCACCCCCTCTGAAATCCCACCCACTCGCTTTCTCGCTCCTCCCGACTTGTCCTTTCTCACACCCCTCCCTCCCCCCTCAATTTTCCCCTCTCTCGCACCAAGCATCCGCTCGTCGAAAAATTGTTTCATCTGCTCTCGCCGAGTCCCGTTTAATTTCCACTCTCGATAACGTCCTCTTTTTGTCTGAATCTATCTCCCTTTGCACTCAACTTCCGTCTCTCGGTATGTTTTCCTAATTTATATATTTGATATTCTCATTTATCTCGTTGGTTAGTTACGATTTGAGTGTCATAAAAAAACGCGATATGCCGTAAAGGATCTTTAATGTCGTAACGAAATTATCGCACACCGACTAGAATCCTCATCGCCCCGTAATATAGAGCGAAAAGCGATCTACCACATTCTCAGAATTTTGTCGACATTGCTTAAACGTCATACAACGCCGGCGACGCTTCGAATATTGCAGGCGCGGTTCGAATTGCACGCGCGATTACAAGCCGGAGATGCATCGAGCTCGGAGGGCCCGGCCGTGTTGTCCCGAAGGCCACGAAGAAGCCCCGGACGCCGGGCGATACCGAAACGCCCCTAACGATATTATTACGCGGTTCATTTAAGTTAGATAACAATGACTCTATAGCCATCCTGCCGGCACACCGCGCAAGTAGGGAAACAGCTACCACGGTACAATATCCGCCACATCTCTCGCTTCCAGCCTAATTACTTTCCGGCCTCCGGCGGCGTCAGCAACCAAGCGACGGAGAGTAAAGGGGGTGGCGGCGGTGAGGCCACTTCCATCGACCCACCCCCTCGACGAGCCAACCTCCGACCTAACGCGATGTAAGATAGGTAAGGTAAGTAGATAGGCATGACGTATCCAGGTTAAGCACCTGGCCAGCTCGGTTGGTGGCTACGTCTACTCCTGCGAGAGGAACGAGAGAATTTCTCCTCGCCGCGCTCGCGCGCGTTCCCCTTTTGTTTTATTTCTTATACTCCAGTTTAATTAGTTCCCCGATAATGCCCGCGCTATCTCTCCTCTGCAGAGAGCGAGGCGAAGAATCTCCTTCTCCGAAGTCGGGGAGCCCGACCGAACATACCGACCCGTCGTCCAGCGTCTCCTGCGACGCTTCACAAACCGATCGGCCCGACCACCTTAGTCGGATAAGAATTTCGACGATCGTCCCGCGTCCACGCTGCGCGCTTATGTGTATCTACAGGTTGTTACCAGCGTTTACGCGCGTGCCACTCTGTGTTTTTTATATTTAATTCTGAGCGCATCCGAGAGATGCTGATTATCGTTTAGATTGATGCGGCTGGCAGCCGCTCCGAATGGAATTTTCAGGATCGTGATGAAGATTAAATATTGAGCGGTCTTTGATTTAAATCATCTGTTATTTAATTTTACATTTAATTTTACATTTAATTAGCGAAATCATAGGCGGATAGCTTGCCGATGTTCAACTAGATTGTAATGGAGCACAGTCATCACTAACAAGAACTTGAATTTTAATTTGCGTTCTACCGAAATTTTCACGAAACCAGAGAGGATAAACTTTTCGATGTTAATTAACGCTTGCTCGATTCAAAGTGACTTTCTAGGAGAACAACTGGCCAAACGAAAGATTAGGAGCTTTCGCTGTTAGCCTCTCATTGACTGCTCGAGTTTGGAAGGACGACTCTCGCGTCGTGACTGCGAATTTTGACGCTATCGGTCCGGTTTGGTCCAATAAGTGCCGCCGCTGCGCGAATGTTAAACTTATTAATATTAGAAGTCATCGTGAGGCAATATGTATGAATCTCAAACACTTTGCTTCTGCTACCTTGCCGAATTTCCAAGGCTCTATAATATTTTTCAATCGCATCATACAAGTTATTCTTGTCCTTCTGTTATTCTTTTAAAATTTTTGCCACCTTCATTTTGTAAATTGTCTTTTCTTTAACCTGAAGCGAATAATCGCTTGGCGTAACTATTTACGAACATGTCAGAATCCTAAAATCTACGAGTCCTCCCGCGGGAACTCTGCGCTCGTATAAACGCGCGAGGCAAAATTCACGAGGTACCAGTCGATCGGCACCAGTCGACCGAAACCCCAACAATAACTCGCGCCTTCCGCGTGCCTCGTGGCCGATTTCCAGGCAAGTTTCCAACCGGGAAACGATTCGACCTGTCCAAGTCGTATGTTTGTTTTGGAATAGCCGCAATGTGCCCGACCGCTCCTACCATCGCGCTCAGTCTCACCCCTCTGGTCGTGGTGACGGCGCCGCTATCTCCCGCCGCCCACCTATCGTCCATTCGATATGGTGACCCCATCCCGGCTGGCGGCGGTAGCCCGGTGAAAGAGCACCCTTTCGAGGTTTGTGATGCGTGCAGACGGTCGTGCACAGGGAAATCACGCGTGGCCGCGCGCAACGACGCGACTATACCGAATGCAAAACGTTCGGCCGACCGATGCCAATTAGGGCAATGACGCTTCGTGCTGTCTATGATAATGGTAACGCTCGCCTGCCGATGCAACCTGTATACGCACGGCAATGAGATGCCAAAGAGACTACCGGAAGCGCGGTCGTTGCCGCGGTCGCGCGAAACATTACATCCTGGAAGGATGTGCCGAAATTTATTTCGAAAAGTGTGCGGTGTGCTTGATTTATTTCAAATTCAGTTCATATCTCGAACGCGGGTAGTTACATTCGAATCAAATTAGAATTTCACTGATAACTTCTTCTAGTCACATATCAAGTTAAAATAAACGATAATAAAGATACATATGTAAATTTTCACGTTTATCGTATAGAGATATTTAATTTAATTTTTAATGTTTAATTTTTAATGTTTAATTTTTTAAATTTAATTTGTGAGGTCTTTTTTAAAACAGTTTTAAATAGAGTTGGTTTAATCAGAGTAATAAAGTAACTTTAAAAGCTTCTTTTAACTTTCTTTTATAACGCGCGGTTACTTTTTAAAGAGATTTATATTAAATTTATTTATGTGCGTGGAAAAGTTGATTTTATAAAATAAACCTACAAAAAATTTAAGGAAATATATAAAACTATTAAGACTTCTGTAGGATATATGTTTGCCGTAGACAAAGAATTAAACTTTATGTGAAAATACTTTATGTGAAAAACACAGCTCTTTATTAGGACATGTATCTCGGGCTGTTTAAAATTCAATTATCCATGTAGCCTTTATCCGTTTCACATTATAGAAAATGTATGTGAAGGCGTGCTTTTATTATGCAAGATATTAAATTCTTTACTCGCCTTAGTGACGATAGATAAAGAAAGTTAGATGACATATAAATAAAAAAATCATATCGCGTCACTACATAATATATCGCAAAAATGTTTTCTATTTTTAAGATTGAAAATTTCTCTCCCTCTATTTAGCTCCTAAGTCTTTAGATTCTTCTCAAGAATAAACAATCTTCTTTACAAGTTTCCCGCAAAGACATTATAACATTATATAGATGTAGTCTAATCATTTTATTCATATATATATATATATATATATATGTATAATAT
>VBVR01002585.1:0-21731 GCA_011638315.1 Tetramorium parvispinum
GGAGGGGGGTCGGGGACGTGCGAGGGAAAGGGTGACTGGCGGACCCGGCTGTGGCGATCCGAAGTCGCGGATTCGGCACGCCGCGGTTTACCGAACGTAATATGGCGTACAAGTTTCGCGAGGAGATCGTGGGAAAGAGGTTTCTCTCGGTGAGTGGTTTCACCAAGCTGAAGGTGAATAAGATTAGTGAGTGGGGTTGGCGTGCGGGGGTGATACGTGCTGCCAGTCACAGGGATAACGGCTGTCATGATCTCCAGGTGAGTGTTCCTCCAAAAATATGTTAACTTCCTTTCGTTACTTTCTTCCCTCGGAAACGCGGTGCTCGGCAGCACCGCGCTCTCGTTTCAGGTGTGTCGTTACCGCGGGTAGTTTATACGCGGGTCGATTGTTGGTCACCGCGACCTGGCGTCGCGCGCGCGCCGTTTGTGTTTACATCGCGGTGTGCTGCTACGACCGTTCGCGCGAATATTCCGAGTACGTGTGTATCTACGTGCATGCACACGCTCGTCAACTCGCAAACGATCGCTACTTCACTTCGAGTCGCGCTCGTCGAAAATCCGGATCCACGCCCGCTTCGTCGGAATCACCTCAACGGCGACATGTTGTCGCGAGGGATGAAAATCATTGTCGTTCCCCGCCAATTTCGATAACGGCGCCGGGATAAATATCGGGAGATTGTAATATATTAAGGGCAATCACGGATGCGGGGCACGTAGGGGTCGTTCCTGCAAAATTTCAACTCTGATCGAAGGCATGCCACGTTCTCAATATTTTATGGTTTTGTTACAATATTCGTAATTACGTCACGTTTACACAGTTTGGATAGTGATAATTATAAAATACGAAATGTTTTTGTAATGCCGAATTACGTAGTTGCTCTTTCGGAAACGCTACAACAATATGCTGCATTATTTGAAATAAAATCATCGTTACGATTTATAGTTGCGAATGTTATTCGATACGCAAAATGTGAATCATTAATCACGAATATACGCGAAATGTAAATCATTAGTCAAGTTATTTCGAATTTTGCGGAAGGCTCAGAGTGGAGTAACGGTCGATCGTACTGCAAGACGCACGCTTCTGAGAAGTTTGCTGTTTTATAAATATTTGCGAACAATATCGAAAATTTTTATGTCTCGAGACGAGTAAAATTAAACAAAGCAGTCAGACGATACGACGATCCTTTGAAATTTACGTACGTGTATTTTAACGCAAAAATTACATAGATCTCTCCTCTATTTTCTAAGGATTCGTCGAAGATTACGTATTTTGAACGGCGTACGTACTTTTGTACGAATATTCTTCCGGATTTTTTACAAGTACAATAAGCTCGATACATTATTAATTACTATTAACATCTTTATTATCGATAGAATTTATATTAATTATGCAATTGCATGTTGTTCATATAATTATGCATTATCATACGTATCTATTTGGACGTACATTAAATATACATGAATCACAGTCATATTTGGGAGGGAAACGAAAATTACTATTTGCGTTACATCTTTATGCCGTTACTTTATGAATACTAAACAATTTATGATTATGCTACGTCTGAGGTCAGTTTTGTTATTATTTGTCAATTAATGTCAATCGCAAGTAGGAAATCTGTGCCATATTAAACATTAGATCACTTTTTTGTCACGAAAATTATCGCTTGATTTTTGTCATGAATTTTGTCATGAAAGTATTGCTACGTACAGATTGCGTCGTGCCTTTAAATATCGGCCTTAATCACAATTTTGACGTTTCTCAAATTAAACGATATATATTCGAAGAATTCGTGATTGTCAACAAGGCTTGATATATTTATGTGCCCAAGTTTATTTGTCAAGGGTCTTTTCCTTCCTTTCAAGTCAAGTCATAACTATTTCAGTTTTCGAGGACATTGCCAACTTACGTATCATCGTTGTTTGCATATACACGCGGCAGCTAGTATACACGTTTCGCGTTACTTGGCCGGTGATATTTGCCAATTATGCCACGTGTCCAAAGACCGCGATTATTACATCAGTCGAGCATAAAATTTCGGAAAATTCTGGTCTCAGCGGTCAATTTTTGCATTTGTTTCACGACGTCGAAAATCATACCTAATGCTTGTTTTCAAGCCGAGTAAATCGTGTCTTCGAAAACGCCGTCGTCACGGCTTCGTTACGTAATGGATCGAATTTGGGAACATACTCGGACATACATGCGCGCACGAAATTAATTCCGAGAGGCACTACTTATCTCTTATGTAATAAAAGAAGCAGTTGTCCTCGGGTATCATTTATTGGCCAATGAAACAGTCATCTCGATGACGATAAGAATATTAGCTCACCTACGTATGATTATCTTAATTAATGTCATAATTATTAAGAGGTTTTCACAAAAGAACATTGTGAATTTCAGATATAATATTTTGGTGGGAAATAATGTTATTATGGTTTATAAATATTAATAAATAATTGATATTTATTATGATATTAATGTGCTTTAATGTATAATGTTTTTATAATATGAGAAATATCTTAATATATTTTATGTTATACGTTTATATAAAAATATTTTAATGAAATTATTACAAAATATATTAAATATATTAAGGAATAAGACCAAAACTTTTCTGTATTCTGTCAAAATATTACTTTTGAACAAATTTTATTTTGGATTACGCATTACGCGCAGTATAAATTTGATCAGATAATTTCCATTAGCAATATATTTAATAACAAGCACATATTTATGTTTGCATTTTGCATTAATGATTTTTTCAAAGTCAGAAATAATAACATCATTTTCGATGAATCGATATAATAAATAAATTAACAAAATGTTCGCTATTTCACGAAGAATTATTTCTTCATAACAATATATATATACTATTTTATTAGTATTATTAAAATGTTTTGAGTACGAGAAAATCAATTTTGAAAAATTTAACAAAGCTAAATCTTGATTAATACATTAAGTAACATTTCATTCAATTAGTATTTATTAATTCTTATCAATTCTTCAAATTATACGCCAAAGTTGCTAAAATTATCCTACAGTTTAACTATCCTTTTTGTAAATTATATCATTCATTCAGTCCAACACTAACTGTTAGTCGCGATGCAGTCAATCGCTCTCCGACACTTGGAGTTAATAATATTTATTCGCGGTACTCATTAGCAGTTCGCCCAGTTTCAACTATCCCTAATAGCTCTCACGGCGTCTGCGAATTTATCGCGACGTCAAGGAGCATCCGGGCGCCACCCAAAGTGAATTCAGTTGACATCTGTTTAATATTTGACGCTCTAAAGGATCAATGACTACAAATGTCATTAGATATTTCGGGGTCATCGCTGCCACCGGGTCTTTCACGTAGCTTTGTTTTCCAGCCTTAAAAAATGTTGTTACGTTCCGAGCTAAGGATCGCAGAAAACGTGTGTCGATGAACTTGGCTAATAAGAAGCCTCCTGGCTTTTTGCCGGAGGTGAAAGTTATTGGGCTATCGCTTTAAATCTTGACGATAATAATCCTAGGAGCGCGCGAGATATTCGAAATAAACGAAATAATTTCTTTCCCAAGACAGAGAGGAAAAAACAAAACTATTGTCTCTCTTATCTCCTCTTCTTTCTCACTACGCGTGTCGATAGTATCGACGATAAAGAGAAGCACCTTGAAGTATTGACAAGTCGTTGAAATATCGAACGCGGAGAAAATAGATGTTTTATCGATAAGGGCGTGCTCGGGTAGGAGACTCGCGTGCTCGTCACCTTGAAATTTCTCTACGCTAACTTTAGATGTGAAATGATGCATAACTCATACACTATAAATCGCAGTCTGAGGTGACAATGAAATGCGACACACGTTATACATAAAACTACATAAAGATTACTTTTTATCCTAGTCAGCGATTTGATTTAAAATCGTATTTTTAAAAAATTTGTGCATTTTAAGTATTTATTTGAGACTTCTTTTCTTAAAGATGCAATAAGAAAGACAATCTTTGAGTAGCTTTGCTACTCAAGAGAACATGCAATAAGAAAGACAATCTTTGAGAAGCTGCAAATAACGTTTGCAATGAAATATTGTAAGGAGCTGTGATTTTTATCCAAATGTTACACTGAAAAAAATTCTGGTTAAAAACGGACGAATCAGAAAAATCTTGTAGGATTGATCAAATATTTTGGTTATTATAATAGAGCTCAATACTTTATAACTTATAAAAACCAAAATTCCTATTATAATTTGTCTGTTTGTTTTTAACCAGATTTTTTTTTTCAGTGTAGGAATGTATATTTTGTGATCTTAATTATTTTTTTTAAATTTATAATACTATTTTGCGAGCAACCTTTGGAAGGATGCCTATATCAGGATAACTGACTTCCTCGATTCGAGAATATGCATTATAAGGAGATTTTTCGTACATAAATCCTCCCATTGTTTCAATGCCGCTTTCGCGGCGCACCTGCCGCGTCTCTGAAGAAGCACCGTTATACTCGGTGCACGAAATATACGAAGCGCCTCGAGGAAGATGGCGAGGTAATACGGTGACGCAGAATGGTTGGAAGGTGCATTGGCCAGTAAAAAAATTTGGGGGAAGGCGAATCCGGTCGGCTAGGGCTCACGGGTGAAAGGGGGACTGTTGCAATGATCGGAGAGATGGTACCCCCGAATTATCGAGGACTCGCGATCGTGCTACAAACCCTGAAATTTGCGGTTCGCGAAACCGCGTACCAGCCACCGCGGCACCGCGTACCCAACACTTTCGCATAATTTGTATAGCGGGGCGATGTTTTGTTGCCGTCGAAAATTGCGGGCGAAATTCCGGGTCAAATCTGACGGGGGTGTCCGCAAATTCGCGCGAGCGACGCAAAGCACTCTCGCACGTGCGAAACAGGTCCCGGCGAATTTCCAGGAGGTTTATTTTTGAATGCGGTAGTTACCCTGATCTTGAATCATTGCGAATCCTAACGAGATGCAAACGAGATTTCTTGATTTTCGGACTGATCTCGCTTCCAAAATAAACAACGCTTCCTCGTATGCATCACGTAAATCTGATTAGGTGTATTGCTACGTATTGTACGTAAATACTTTTTATATTATACGGAAAGCTATTTTTTCATTAGTACACGTTATGCGTTCTATCTTATCTTATCGGGAAGAAAGTCGCTAAAGTCACGGTCATGACGTCCGTAACAAACTCGTATCATTTTAATAGCCTGATGTTGTTTGCATTTCTTTACTTTCCTCATGCGAAGAACTGAGTTATGAACAGATTGCGAATGTACAATAACAAGAAGTATACAATAGCAAGAACGGATCAAGTTCTTACAAATCAAATTTCTATCGCAGAAAATTACATTCTCTTTTCTAAAAGATGGAATTTGTAATGTTGACACTCACACATACATACAAATGTGTTTTTGAAAAAGATATTCTTTTATATTTTTGATCATAAGTGTTAGAGATTGCTAGATTCAGCAATTGAGATTACTTTAAAGCGAACAAGTTATTTTATGTTGAAAAACAAAAAATAGTCTTTATAAACACTTTTTAACTTTTAATACAAGATTAATCTAATTAAATTAATTTAATGTTTCTTAATATCGCCCGTTTTGTTCACACAATTTCGCAGTTGTGACTTTGCGACAATCCGACATTTTCTCAGAAGTGTCAGATTTTTTATACTATTGTTTGTACTTATCGCTGATGATATAACGGATCGATAAACATCTTCGTATTTCAAATGTGAGCGGAAAATTTAATTATGTAAGCGAATGCTTTTGAGGAAGTCCCTTGTGGAACATGATTTTATGAAAACACTCTCTCAGGGATATTAATTAAAATACCCGAATTATGAAAATAACGATCGCCGCTGGTTAGCGGTCTGGCGATTAGTTCTTTGACCCTTTTTCTTCCTTTTGATAATCTATGTTTAGCAGTCTCGGCATCCAATTAAAGCTTTTGGGATTCCGTGCATTACTGGCGTGGACATACGGGCGACGGGGATTTATCAGATCGTTGTCAGATTAACAAGAAATTCCTTTGTTCGATAACGATCTTGATATCCAAGTTGTAATAGTTTATTTCGAAATCCAGTAGATGTTATCACGACATAACGCGGCTCCGGTTATTTCGCTACTTTTATTTCTTTCTCTATATATTATTATATTCCTTGCGAAATATCTCGTTGAAATACGTGCATTTATATTTAAAATTAGTACGAGATACATAGAATTCCATAGATTTGTAAAATAAAAAGATTAAGTACATTTCTAAAAAGTAGATAGAAATCGCAATTAAAAATACGTTGTCATGCTTCTCATTCGAGTTACGTAAGTCATATTACTTTGAGTATAAATTGGCAGGCAGAAATAGGCGGCAGGGAATAAACGGGAAGAGGCACCTCGTCGCTCTTTTCGGTAACGTTGAAGGATCGACGGTAACGTTGTTGGCTCGTCTTTTTTCAATTGGCGAAATCGATATTGCGCTGTCGCGAAATGACGGTCCCTCGTATCCAAAGGTACCTTACGTGCGTTACTGCGAAATCGCTTCCGCGAGCATCCGGGTTTCTCCTTGCACTTCGCTGCATACGATGATTATTATTCGCGTTGAATTAGATCGCGGCTCGAAACGCATCGGTGCGATCGGTCGCGAATGATTTCACGTAATCGTGAAATATGGTTCTTTGTGCGCCGCGTATTCGCCTTAAAGCTTCAAACAACAAAGGGACAACAGATGCGTTGCGTTACTGTGCAACGCGGCAAATCATTTGCACCGTACACGTTCGCATTACCAGGCGCTATTTTGTAATCCCGCAATTTGTCCGTCTACCGCGTCATACAATTAGACACAGTCGATGAGTTTTCCGCGGACCACAGGTGCTTAATATACGCGGTCTATGCACGCGTTCTGACAAATGATCGGTGTCTTCATTTCTCGCGTAATCACTGGCAGCGTCTCGCGACCTACGCCGACGTTAAAATTACCGAGATCGTGCGACGTCTGCGTGCATGATCATTTGACAGGACTAGGTTAAATCGTGTCACTATCACTTTGCTGGAAATCACGAGGAATCATTGAAATATTTTTACGAAAAGATTAGTGTTAAAGGGATGTAAATGTGTTTAACTTTTCTTTCACTTTGCTCAACTATATTTTGTAGATTCCATTAACATTTTTTATGAAGTTTTAAACACACAATAATTTATTTAATACACAGTTTATATGTCGTATATGTATATAAATATCGTTCCGTTCTTTTTCATTTGTCTGGTTTCTTAAAAAATCATGAAAAACATGCTTTACATTTTATTTTGTAATAAATTCTAGTATTAATAATTTATATAATATAATCCCATGTACGATATTCAGCAAAAATTATTTATGTCGAAGTACTGCAAAATAAAATAATCCAGAGATGGAGAAATCAGTGAGTGACACATAGAAAGCAGACTTACTCTAGATTTTAGTTAGAAATCAAGTGGCTCATATCAGATAATATAGTATGTAATACGTCAATTTGTGTATGTATAATTAAGATAAATGGCGTTCATATAATTGACGTAAAGTATAATTTTATTAAAAAGTCGATTTGATTGAGTTTTCACTTAATCATATCAATTAAAAGCCTACAAATAATTTTTGTATTAATTGAATGAATAGAAGGGAGAAAAAGGAATATTAGATCTAATGGAGAAAGAAATTAACATTAAGCAATATAAAGAGAGTTACAAAACATGTTTTTTCATTTGAGTTAAATTATATTTTACATCAATATAATAAAATCAGATTACACGTATCGTTATATAAATAGTATATTTTGCGCATATTCAATTCTCGAGACGCAAAACTATTGCGCGCGCGTGAGTTGTTTTTGTTTTGATATTTCATGTTCAAGCGTGATAACTATAAAACTTTAAATAAAAAGTTCCTTGGAAATGTCGTACGTGTGACGATGCGTCAGTTTCTGTCAACAAATTGTTCACTGTCCCGAGTTGCTATTTGATGTCAGGTCGCGGTATTGTATTGAGGACTCTATCGCGAGGACCCTATCGGTCGCATTCTAATATTAAAATACGAGTGCAACGGCCGCGATACCAGAAGATGCGCTTCGATGCGCGCCCTACAGGATTCGCGTTATTACTGATACACAGAATGGAACAGAGAGCTAAATATGTATTTCACATTTGAAGAGCAAGAGCTTCTTGAAAAAATGAAACGCAAATACATGATGTGTTCAAAATAACAATTATAGCGATTGTTACTATTGCTAAAGATATAAAAAAAAAACAAGAAAAGTGAAAATGTGATTATTTAAAGAAGTAATTCATTATTTTTTACACGAAAACAGATTTAATTGCTATCGAAGTTTAATCTGAATTGAGAGAAGGAAAAGAGACTAAAATACAATTTATTACTTAATATAATATATGTATATATCTATCTAAAGAATATTTTACATAGGAAGAGATAAGTAAAACTATGATTAAAATTAAATAAATTACTAAGAGAAAAGAAAACGGGAGAACTTACGTTTTCTTTCTTTTTTCTCTTTCTCTCTTTACTTTCGTAGGCGACTGTCTCTCCGGCAATAGAAATATTTCGCTCGCCTATTTGTCCGTCAATATTATTACGCAACGAGTCGCCTACGCTGCCTTGTGCCACTTTCCTTATTCGATGCATTCGAAATAGCACTTTAGTGGGCTTCCTACTTGACCATTCTGAGAAAACGGCGTTTCCTCGTAAAAAAAAACGTGTATTTTTTATTCCACAAAAGCTGTTTTCACTTGAAGTTACTACTAGGTTCGATTGCGCTAACGTACAATCGACGTTAATTTCGGTTTATGAAATTTTAAAAAATTTTATTTACATTATAACATTATTAAGAAAATACATACTTGTTTTTTTAAATCGACCAACGTAAATTAATTCAGAATCATGAGAAGATTGTCAGTTTGAGTTGTTTCAACACCTATATACTGCAATATACTCAGACAATATAGAATCGATATTATTGCGATTAGTCATTAACAGAAAATCACGTGACAGCAGGGCTTTAACCCTGTGCTGCAGCATACAACGCGATGTTGGTTTCGGTTCATGAAAGCACGAGTTCGAGCGACAGTTTGCCCACGCGGGAACAAATGCGTCATGCTGTACGCATTTAATTATCATCCTTCCGAAGACTCGATGAGTTCACTCTGAATAATGAGAGAAAGTGATGTATATTTAATTTCTGCCTGTAATTTGTATAATTTACTCCAATTCACTTCAAAGCGTATTCTCGGGATGACAATGACGATCTCGGTGGTGCTGCACTTGAAGAATCATGCATTTGTCTTTGTGCGAAATATTTAAAAGACGCAATCCTCATCCGTTCGTGAGCGCGCGAACCTATCTATCCGCGCCGGTGGCTCGTTGTAAACAATGACTTCGTGCCCGACCCAGATTCTAAGCCCACGTAGAAAGCGGACTCGCTTGCATAATCCTAAGTACCCCGCGCACACGGTTATATGCATTCGTTCCCTCGCGTGTCGTAGTCGGCGCAGACGGATTGCACACCTGTATATGCGTCACACATATACCTACGAGAACTGTCTGGATCCATAGCATTGTCGATTCGACCATTGGACACGACTGGGTGAAGGTACTTTGATACCAAAACGAGAAAATTTTGATTATCACAATTTCTTGTGATAATCTAATAATAAACAAAAATGTACATATTATTAGAGTTAAATCGGAAAATTTTCTTCGTAAGCTTAAATGGATAGTTAGAATATCAAATTATCGGACAATAAACACAGAAGATAGAAAATTTTCAGGGGGGATATTTACACGATAATATCTTATTTGACAGATTGCGCAAAAATATATGAAAACGTCATAATGTTTCACTAGAGGAGAGAAATATGATCAGAATGTTCTAAGTATTATAATATTGGAAGACAATTATAAGTAAAAAACAATAGAAAACTTACAGGAAAATGTGTATGAGTAGTTATACTCTTGTAATTTATATTAGAGAATATAAAATGCAATAGAGAGGGAGAATGTACTAAAAAATAAAAAATTAAAGCATAAAATGTCAAATAAAAGTTTGAATTATACATTGGATTATATTAGAACACTAGAGTTGGAATATCTTAAAGTAAAAATGTAGATGCGATAAAAACTATGCGAAAAAAACAAAAATCTAAAAGATATCTTATTTGTTAAATATTTGTTGAATATATTTTCGGCTACTTCAACTTCTGTATTTGTCAATAAAAATTATATCTGAGAAACATTACATCTGAGAAATTTATATTCAAGAAATTAATTATTTATTTCATTTTGAAGCCAAAGTTCAGTTTTTCCATGAAATTTCTGTTATTATCATATCACTGTTCTGTTTAGCTGTACTTTGCCTTTCTCTAGTGTACTCTATCATACTCGAGTATACTTTACGCGATGTACTCTGTATGCATCTTCGTTCTGTCGATATCTAGGAGGGAAGAAGCGTTCCCGTTAGCTCAGCACTTTCACCCGGATCATCACGACCCAGATGATCGCGTTCCTCTAACGGTGCGGAGAATCTTTTCTCTCTTTCTCTCTCTTTCCCCCCTTTCTTGTTTCCATCCACCTCGCGAAAAACTTTTTCGCCCGGAAACTTCAAACTTCTCCATCCGTGCGGACAATGCCATGAAAATCGTGCTCGGGCACGATTCGCAGCGTTTTCAGTTCGCGAGAGAGCGAGGAACGGAGCGTAGTAAGCGGCGGTGAGCCGGCTCATCGGGAGGAACGGAGTGAGAGGGACCGAGAAGAGAGCATAGACGGCAGGGAGGATGAGAGGGGGAATGAGAGGGAGAGACGGCCGAGAAAACAGGTTTCCTGGCGGGCCAGGCGACCAACCGCCGGCCGGAGACCCAGGTCACTCACCCAGATTCTACAAACAACCAAACACCGTCCATCCTCTGCCCGTTTTACCATCCCGTCCATGGCGCGACGCTCTTCTTCTTCGTGGTTCTTCTCTCTCTTCGTCCCTCCACCGCGAATCTTCTGCTTTTGCACCTCCGTGCGGGAAGCACCGCGGCGTCTGCGAGATTCTGACAAGCGAGGCCAGCTCACCAGAGTCTTCGGTATGCATGGCGCCGAAGACGACGCGAGCTGGAGCAAGAGAAAAAGACAGAGAGAGAGAGAGAGAGAGAGAGAGATGTAGGGATAGCTACAGAGAGAAAACCCGATGACACGATGTCTACGAGACATGACCCTCTTCAAGGTTGCGACTGGTGGATTCGTCTTCACGTTGATTTCTCGTGACGGTTCGTTCTCACGTGGCATTGTATTGGGACAGGTGCTGTCATGATGCTGAATTGTCAGGCTTCGACTAGCTTTGGGAAAACGGAATGTCATATCGTTCTGTCATAACATTTCTGCGTCACACTTGTGGTCTCATGAAAATACATTCGATATCGCATATGCAGTTTTGATGATGTTTGAGAGTTTTTAATATTAGCATAAGAAAAGCGATGGTTTTGCTTGAATTTATGATAAGATATGCAGGAGTGTTCCACAATTTTTTATTTTAGGCTCAATGACATTCCTCGAATTTTACGAGCTAAAGTTGTCTTACTTAGAGAAAATCTTGACGAAAGACATTTCTTGTATCGCAATTTCTAATAACACATTTCTCATAACATATCTTTGCAATTAAATCTTGAATTAAGAATCTGAGAGGATAAGATTTATTGAAATTTTTATAAATTGATTTTAAATCGATGAGAAACTCTACTATTAAAATCAAATTTGTAATTTTGGAGTACTTCTTATATTGTTGGCACATTTGCATTTAAATAAAACTGACTTTGATAAAACAAAGTATTTGAATAATAGTCTCAAAGAGCTGCTACGAATTGTCATTTATAAAATACGCGGGAAGTCATTTCAGGTATCGACATATAGAGAGAGAGAAAGAGAGGGAGAGAGAGAAAGGGGAGAGAACTTGATCTATTGGGCGTAACTGTATGACAGAATTTAATTTCTCTTTCTGAAATCGCACAAACGAAAAGAAAGAAATTGAAATAAAAGTAATCGAGGATCTTTTGTTCTGTCGCCATTCTCTCTCTTTCTGTCGATCAATGTTCTATTGTGAACACCGCTGTGAGTATAACGCGGCTCATAGCGTGTCTTCTCGGATCGCGGGACGAGATGAACGAATTGCATATAACACGAGCGCGCGAGCGCGCGACATTCGCTTTTTATATTGTTTTAGATTTCTATCAGTCTCGCGAATAATGGAGAATCCGCGATACCATCGTGACATTTCGGCCGCGCCGAGACTGGAGCCTTTAGTGTCGGCGCAAACGCGACTCTAGACTCGAGTATGAGAATCTATATACATTAGTATGGTATGGCGTGTATTAACGAGGGGCGTGCTTACTATTGCCATGCTATTGCCGTAGTATTAAAATTGAATAGTGCGTTTATAGTACGACGTAATATCCACTACATGTCCTCAACGAGCTATGTATTTATTGATCCTTTAATTGTATCGCGAGTAATCTTCCGATTAACGTCGATAATATCTCTCTGTGCTGATTTACGAGTGAAATCCGCGCCGCGCGTCGTGAAATGCATATGGATACCAAGATTAAGTCATTAATAAGTTGTACGCGAGTTTTCCACGTTGATTTATCTCACAACAGTGTACAGACTTTTTACAAGGACGACTGGATTTTAAACGTATTGTCAGCTGCATATATTTAATATGCAAACCTCTTTTTTGCTGAAAGCACTTGTAACTCGTCGTATATAAGAGGCGTAATCCGCGATTGCATTTGAATGGAAACAGATGTAATATTGAATTGCAAATTGATGAATAATGGATTATCATAATTATTTCACATTGCTACAAATTTTAATGCCCGTCGTTTTCAAATGCATAATTTAGCGCGTACACGCAATCTATGTAATTTGGAATGACCGAAATTGTATGTTTAGTCTTCCCGAAATAGACGGATATTAGACTTTTAAATGATAAAACTGCGTTCTTATCGTCTATTTTATGTCGAGAGCTTATGCTTTTATTTTTAGCGAAATTTATATCGTTCCGGACAAAGTCGTTATTGTTTTGCGCTTTGTTCTATCTACTTACTTGGTTTTTTTTATATCGATATATATCGCGAAATCTCAGAGGATCTCACGTTGCCACGGCGCGGCCCTCCGATTTCATTTGTCTCTTTATCTAAACGCGTGCCAAATACCGTGCCGACCCGCTATGATAACGATAACGTATCGCTTCATTGCTTAACTTATCTCGTCGACCTCTTTGCCCTCGTATTTTATGCGTCTCCTGTTGTCGACGTCGTTAAGACAGAGATCTCATGAATATTGCGTAGATGCGTGACTTTCGAAAGTCGCGAGATGATGCCGCGTAGCGCTCGAGATTGTAAACCTCATTATTAATCTACTGTAGAGTGTGCTCTTTTAAGCATGGTGCACGTTCTTCATTACCGAGGAAAGAATGTCGTTTCGTCCGCGCGTGCAATTAAATCGAGAACTGTTTTGAAATTCGGATTATATATTTTTGAGTAATTCTCTCGAATTGCATACATCTTTCACTTTCTACTTTTCATAATGTTTTTTCTTATCCTACATTTTCTTTAATATTTTTTATTATTTATGTTGAAAAGTTGATACATTGACAAGTAGTTGTAGTTTACTAAAAAAGCCTAGTATCTCGCTCCAGATTATTAAATGAGTTTCGAAAGTTTCAGAATTATATAATGCAGTTGTCTATTTGTAATTTTGACGTGTACTCTATCCCACGTGTATATCTAAAAATTATGATCGTCCGAGTAAATTCGCGTTCGAGTGAAATCGTGCAGGCAGTCGTTTACGTTCTCGACGAAGCCTTTGCAGGCAGTGTAGACCAACAAATCTTTAAATATCGACGTATCTATCTGTGAATTCGCTTCTTGCTCGCATGTACGTGTCCGATGTTCGTTCTTTCGTGTAACCTTTGCTCGCTAGAAGGAAACGCTCCTTCGGAGAGCGCAAATAGGTCAGGCTATTAGAGTACCGGGAACACGATAGACATGTTCTCTCTCTCTCTCTCTCTCTCTCTCTCTCTCTCTCTGTCTCTTTCTCTGCCCCGGTCCAGCCGTGGTCCATTAAAGACGTCACTTAGTTGACGCTGGTGCGCTTAAGTGCCGCGTTATTTTTCGCGCATTGTACCTCGTGCTGGTGCAGACCTGCCGGAGATACGAAAACACGCGTCTGGAACACGTACGTCACGCCTCGCACAGCAGAAATGCAGCAACTGCGCAGTGCGCGGTGCAAGGTGCATAGGGTGTGATTCCGTGAATAATCCCGGAGCAAACAATCTCGTAGAGACGTCCGGCCGTTATGTAGCTTCGAAAATATTCCGATTATTCGTTTTTGACACTCGAACACAAAATTACCGTTCGCTGTAAGAGAATCAGTCTTATCATAAACAGTTACGCACATGTGTATGTAGATTATTTTATTTTTACAACGGAAATTGCCTTCAAATTTTGAGAATGTTTATCTTGTATGTTAAAAGATTAATAAAGACATATAATACGTAAAATGACAGACGGTATGTGTATATTAAATTTTATGATAGGGATCATATATGTACATATATCGCATTTCGAGTATATCGCGTCTCGCGAAAATCATATTTCCGTTTGAAAACAAAGTTGCACCGTCGATGTATTATTTTTTGCACAATAATAGAATTGAGTATTTTTCTAGTTCGCGCGATCGTGAATTGTGTGTGAATGTCAGTTGGCTGTAGTATTCATTCTATGTCTGCAAATAGATCGGCGTGGTCAAAAACGAAGGCACTGGGTCTATTTGACCCTGAGTTAAAAATAACGTCCTTTTGCAAAAGACGTGTCAAAATTAAGGCGCACGGCAAGCGGTGCGAAGGTGAAGGGAGCGAGAAAAAAAAAGAGACGCTCTTTATGGCCTATGGCTTTTAACGAGCTCGTCATTCGCGGCACAGAGCTCCCGCGCTTTCCTCTCCTGCTCTCGCCGCAACTGTTTCGCGAATTCAACGTCCTTGGGCTGACGACCCGATGACGTAGCTCATATCGGCGTTACGAGGTCACCGATGAACGGCATCGCAATCTTCACCGCGTGATCGGCTGCACGCACGCGTTCAAACGGGGTTTTTGGAACATCAAGTATACGTACCGTTCAATCGTAAAACAAGCATTTTGCGTAAAGCTGTGGAAACGGTTGTATACTCGCGTTAGATATCGATAACACGTCGGTCTTCATTTGCTGGAGAATCATCGCGGAATACGCAGACATAAATATCACGCGAAAATTGAGATAGCGCACAAATTAAATGTTTAAAAAATTATTGTTCTGGTGGTGTATTTGTAGTAAAGCCAACGAAGTTGATTTGACATTTTGACGTGACATTTTGATGGATCAAGTAATAACTTGCATAATACAGAGTTTGAAAATGTACAGTAACGAAAATAAAACGTTAAAAATTTTACCCGGGATAGTGATCATTTCATTAAATAATTTATCAATTGGATTATCTTGTTCGTTCTATTTTAGCAAAAGAAAGTGACGTTCACTGCGCGCGGAATTGCAGAAGTCTATGAGAGCGTCGAGAATTTTCCTCGATGCCCCGCGCTCGAAAATTACAAAAATTGTCGCTGTGTCGTAAGTTAGCAGAATCCGATCTTATTGCCAGTAACCGTAAGCATAATAACGTCAGGGACAAGAAATGTCGGCGTGGGTATTCGTGCTCAATGCACGTGCGGTTTCAAGTGTGCGTACAGGTATTCGGGATACAGTTAGTCGACCTTGCGGCGCGTTCGGCGACTCTAAAATAAAAAACGATACGCCGACGCTCCGTCCGTCGTTGACTGTACGCCTCGTGTGAGGTCCACTATACCGATGCGTTTTTCAAAATAGCCAAGGGAAGTGGCCGCGCGAGAGGAAGAAGGGTGCGAGAAGATCGAAAGGCGGTGGCTCATAGCGCATTTTGAAGTACGTCGTCTTCCTGTGCGGTCTATAATTTTATCGTGGCGCAAATAAAATTCATCTAGCCGGCAATGGCACGGTTGTCTTTTTCTTCTCGCTTGAAAACATCATTGCCGAGTACGAGACTTCGCATCGGGAGTGCATTCGCGAGATGTTATCGTCTATCGTTAGCCACCGCGGATCGCAAACACTCCGCTTCGATCCGCGTCGAAGGAACGAACGACCCGTCCGACTGTGTAATTTATCTTCCATTGTTGGTTTTCGTTATTTTCCCGGGCCGTCATTTTTCGTGAGTCTTCGACGTACATCGAAGTTGCGGGTCCCGTTGTTTTTCTGCTGTTATTCCCCCGCGCTCCCCATCCTCGTCGTGATCTATCAATTTATTTCTGCAAAGATCCCCCATCTATCTCTCCGCTCGCGCGGATTGCATCGGCGCCTAGTATACGCGTAAAAAAATTCAACGTGCAATTTCAGTAATATCTTTGCGTCGTTGGAAGATATCGAATGTGGTATCGGGCGATCATTCCACCGTGTGCGGATTATGCGTTGAAAATTATCGACTATGTGAACTTCTTTGCTTTCTCTGACGTCGCTGCGTCAAGTTTGAGTTTTTAGCAATAGTTACAAAATATCACTGATGTATAAAATGTCGCGGTAAATTATTCATGCAGGCAATATTCATACGGAACGTGGAGAAGTGCTTCGTAATTACTTGGCAGCTTAGATTTTTTTAAATAGCACGAATGTCAAACGTAGGCTTACTACCTTAGCTGTAGTAATTAATATCGCATCGCTTTGAGGAGGCAGCTATTCGTGCATTTAGGACTTTCATGCTTTAAACGTCTAGCGAAAAGTATTCGCGGAAATTAATACGCGTTTCATAAAGATGACAAGACTCTTGAAAATTTAAAGTTGATTATTATTTATTGAACATTTTATTCGTTAGTGTTTTTATTTTTAAATTTACACATCCATATATTAAGTAATATAAAAACAAAATGATTCGTATAATAAATCAATTTGGCAACTTATTTTTTAATTTAATTTTTTGCGATGAATTTTTGTAGAAATTAGAAAGATTAATGTGAAAGAAAAAGGAGAGATTTATTAAATTCATCAGGTACGTCTTTACTTTGGTGCTCACATTATAATTTCTCTATTACAACCCTGCACTTCTATTGCTAACGTTATACGCTGCTGCTTTCTTTCGACATTCCATGCATCCTCTTCAAAATACGCTCAACGTACAGACAACGAGCAAACAGACATATGAATTCGCATGACGCAGCGAGACCATCCACTTTGCACCTCCTTAACACGAATACGGCAAAAAGTGTAGTCATCGCTAAATTTAAAAACATCCTTCGGGTAGATCGTGCGATCAACACAAGATCACTTTCGCGCTCGCGTATACTTCTATCTATCAGCAGACAATCGTGGTATTCCACCGCATTTTATCATTTAACATAGATCATTCACTTGCCATGATAGGAAGGACGCGGGTTATCTTGTATCGGCGATATTCTATTACCGATAACAGAAGTTCTTATCGGCGTGGAGATTTTTTTCTTCACGTATGTACTACGTGTATACACGTATGTGTTTGCGTGCGCACATGTACGGTTATTTCCCTGACGCCGCCGTCTCGCGCCGTCTGCATGCGAATGGTACGAAGGCGTACCGTTGGGGGATGCACCCCAAACCAGGGGAATCGGTTCCGGCTACGTGCATGCGTCACATGCACACGGTCACGTACGAAAGGCCGCTCGGTCTGCACACGTATACGATGGCGCGCGCGAGTGTGGCACGCGGTTTTGTGCTCGTCCGTACAGCAGTCGGTATTATGTCACACCGTGTATCGAGGTCAGTGACCCTGACGTGCGCACCGAGCGTGCCCGACGGACTCTCCGACTTCCGTGCACGCACAACGGTTAAGAACCACGAAAATTCGGCGGACGACGCACACGTGTACATACCGCGGTTGCATTCGACCCACGCAGGCGGATAAGCATCGTATTTTTAAGTCTTCCGCACATTTTTTGTGGCTTAATACTTTTTTTTTGTAAAACGCACACTCATACAATAATAACAGTAATAACATATTCTTTTATAAACTGATACATGTACGTATATAGTATATAAAACAAAGTCATGCAAAAATGCAAGGAATGAGATTAAATGTCGCACATCGTCCGCATTCAATTTCGATATTTAAATATCTTTATTTGCAAGTGAGTGAAACAGAGCGAGATTGCGCATTAAATATTTGAAATTCGTATCCTTATTTTAAATTTTATCTTTTAAGATTGTGTAAACGCAAAATGTTATCTGGATGGGGATTGTGGCAGACCTCTCTAAATTTTAAAACAAGATATTCACAATTACGGAGAAAACGGCCTTTCATCGATACTCTCGAAGCGATTACCGAACGTGACTTTTTGCGTTTCTGAAGTCGGTCACGCTAATTACACGCAACGGGCGAAATTTTATGGAACGCGATGAAGAACCGAACACTTTAAAGCTCATGGCGAGTGGTTATTCTTGCGAAACTGCTGAAGCAAAATTTTGTGTACATGCGTACGCGGCCACCCGGTATAGGCAGAGAAAAAGAGAAAGACACGTGGGAATCGCTGTTTAGATAAAAATCACAAAATATCTGAAATGCCCGAGTGACGGATTAACTGTGTTCGCTCCAGTTTCTCCCGTATATCTGCGCTTCTTTTTTCCCCGACTTTCGAACAAGCAACGAATATACTTGAAATATATTTAACGACAAATACTGCTAGAAAGAAATATTTCTATGGTAAGAATGGTCGCGTTGCATCGTTATTCGGGATCCTCTAGTACTCGTGTCCATCGCGTTGGCGCGTCATCGTTTCTGAGGCACGTGTATTATGCAAGTGCGACTTAATGTTAAGTCGACGCAGAAATCCACGGTGTGCTAGTCACTTTCGCTTATTTGAGCAGCTATAAAGGTGTTGATGAAAGTGTCAGGGCAAGTGAGTCACGCTCGGTGTGACAGCTGATTTTCACTAGGTTCCATGCGGCTTTGCTAGAATTAAATTTATACCGTAGCAATGCAGGTATCTCGCATCAGACAGCTCGTGATCTCTTGAATATTTTTTCGAGAGGCATTTAATATTATCGAAAGGACGTTCGAATTCTAAAATTGCTTAGTTCCTAAATTGCAATAGTTTTTTGTTTAATTTTTTGTATCAGAATTATATAATTAATTTATCGATATTTCGCATTATTTAGTACGCATTAATTATATTAATTAGTGTATCTATTAATATTAATTTTGGATTATTACGTGCAAAATCAAAATGCAGAATTTATCCAAAATCATTTTAGACAAATTAATGAAAATGTTAATTAAATTTATAAAATTTGAAATATTTGAAAAAGAACATTCAGATTATTTCCTATTTCAAATTAAGTTTACGTAGAGTGAAAGTAAGTGAAGAGAAAATAAATCTGAAGATGTCGAACAAAATTATTAGTCAGGTCCGTGCGATTTGATTAATTACTTTCTTCTTGCCTGCAATTCCGCGAATCGCAGTGTGATAGCCGCGCAAGAAGAGATTCAAATAACGGTTAACGGTGGCATTGCGCTTAGACGGTTAATGTTCGGAAAAGCATTACGATATGGCGTGTTACATGCCGACGTTAATGTGCATCGTGAGATTCTCGCACAACAAACGCCGTGGCCTGCTCAGAGCTCGTGTTTCTCTGATTGATTGTTTCACCTAGATGTGCCGCAACATCGCGACTTGCGAGCTGGCGTATGTTGCTTCGTATTGCACGCACCGATCCTTCCGTCTTTCCTGCTTAGAACACGCAAGTGTTACATTACACGCATAGTGCGCCTATGCTTTCGAGAAAGAACACGTGCGATTTAACGCTCGAGACTTACAATCAGAGATCATGCGGATGACGCTTGAGGCAATTTTGAAAATATACGTTCATGTCGAGCTGATGGGATTTATTTCGCCCGGTGAATTTTTGCGAATTCATCCGTTGTGCGTGTTATTAAGCTGATGATTTATGTACGGGGTGCCCGAGAAGTCTTGATTTTTTTTCTACAACACGTGTATTATCTGTATTGAAACGCGAGCAAAATAACGGCTAGATTATTAATTTTCAGTTGTCAGTCTGGTGTAACATTCATCTTTGGGTGACATGATTCTCAACAGTACGAAATGGATATTGAAACATCGTTATTTGATTAATTTTGCTAAATTAATGAAACGCATATCTTTATTTAAGATCTTTAGTTATTAAAATATTTGATCCTGAAAATAAAAAATCGAGTTTACGAAATATTTTTTAATTCTTCTGATGATGATAATTTTTCGATGTATCTCATATATTCCATTAATTACGCATCTTTTTTTACTGGTGCTGATATACATCGTAAACGAACGTTCGTGTTTTTAATTGCTTCTACATAAAACATTGTGTGTCGATCTGCACCTGGTATGACCTAGTGCTTGTGAACGACGTTGAGAAAGCGGAAGTGTGTTTCGAGCAAGATAAACGTCTACCGTTGAATAGCGATATAGCTGAAGAGAATGATGGATGTCCGTGATTGGAAAGAGTGGTAGAAAGAACGGTGAAAATTATTGTGAACATTACAAAGATATAAAAAGTGACGAGATAATAGTTTATAGAATTCAGAATAGAGAATATTCAGAATAATTCATAGCGTCCAGAATAGAGAAAGATTTTTTATCGATAGTGCAAGAAAGCGATAATGAGAGAAAATGAAGAATTCAAGTTTTCTATTCTAGAGTCTTTATATCTTAGCTATAGATTTTAGCTATAGATATTGAAAGTAAAGTAAGAAAAATGACAGGTTTCAATAGCTATCAAGGTATAACCAAGTTTAATATGTTTACAATGAAACAGAAAAATAAAGTTTTCTTTAATGCCTGAATGTTTGATTAGGAGAAGAAAATAAAATATATATGTATAATGTCAAATGTTAGTATTTGTTACAAGTTTTATTTAAAATAATTCCTAAAAACAAAATATATTATATATGCATAAAATATACATTACCAGTATTATTATTATCAAAACATTTTTAAACTTTACAAATTAAATTCTAAATTATGAAGGTACATACAGCTGGATGTTTTCAAGTAGGAATAATCTCTTGCAAAAACTTTTATCAAATGCGAAATAAAAATTAAAAAAACAAACAAATTTAGGACATGAGCTAAATAAGTTTTTGGGACACACGTAACAAGACAGAAAGAGGAAACAGGCGGTGATTAGATGTGGGAGACTGTACAGGAAAAAGTTGGATGTGAGGAAGAGACACGACTGACGAGACAGTACAAGCGAGAAATAGTTAGGAATGTAGGGCAAAGGGTTGGTGAGATCAATAAATCCCCTCTCCCTCACCAACCCCTGGCATCGAGGTGTTAGGCCTATACAATCTCTCTTCATCTCCCTCGCACCCACGTCTTGCTTTCCTTCGTGTCGTCTCATTCCAAGGAACCCGCGGATTAATATTTCAGCCTGACCGGCCATCCAAGAAAAACGACTCGACTAGAAATAAACGAGTATCGAGAAAGGGAATCGATTCGAATAATCGATTGCGAAAGGTATATTGGAGATTTATAAATAATATTTCTTAGAAGTGTATTGAAAATAATTAATTATCATCACTTGAATAGTTGAGCTACGATTATATTATATTTTTATCATATATATATACTAATAAT